>PVLA01002556.1:184062-262330 GCA_004027455.1 Hydrochoerus hydrochaeris | reverse complement strand
TCTCAATCTTGTTACTTAGTTAGCTTGGGAAATGTAAGCCGATGCACCTGGATGCCTGCAGGAGGAAGAGATGTGTGAGGCTATCATGCCGCTCCCTACATTTTTTCCTTTATCACTTATGGGAGTATGGCAGTCCCTGTGAGGACAGCACCTGTCTTAGGTCAAGGACTCTTCATATGAACCCAACCAGGCCTTACCCATCATGGGCCTGCAGGACAGCCATAGGTCCTGTGCCTGTCTTAGGCGGCCGGTGGTGTAACATATGTGTCCTAGTTGCCTGTCTCTGGCTGCCCATAGGACAGTGCCTGTCTTGGGTCAAGGACTCTTCATATGAACCCAACCAGACCTTACCCATCATGGGCCTGCAGGACAGCAATTGGTCCTGTGCCTGTCTTAGGCGGCCGGTGGTGTAACATATGTGTCCTAGTTGCCCGTCTCTGGCTGCCTGTCCAGTGTCTCAGGGCAGTTGTCTCACAGGAACCTTGTAAATCCTCCTCCATGAGCTCCTCCACTCAAAGCTCCCACATAAACTCTCTCACACTACTCACAGAAGGCAAAACCCCACAATCAGTCCTCACAAAGGGGTTATCTAGAGGGCCTCCAGAAACCCCCCTGGAGTCTCCACCTTCAACTCCATATTGAGCATTACATGAAAATATATATATGTGAATTACACAAATTACAATTATCAGTACAAAACATTACAAGATCCTTGCACCCAATTCCCACATGTGGTGTCCTTTTCCTGGAGAAGCGATTCCTTGAAGCGCTCTCCTCCACCCATGGACCTTGTCACAAGGCGTGGATGGACGGAAAAGGGCGTGGCATGCACGGAAAAGGGCACCGCATCTCCCCCTTCTTTAATTTTTAATTTTAAGCCGAATAGCTGTGCTTGAAGGTTCTTGACAGAGGAGATGATCGCTCGGAAGATGACTGGAAAAATAAGAACGACAATTATTATGGTTACGCCAATATGTATGAGAGAGGTCCACCATGTAGTGGGATTAACAAAATTAGAAGGAGAGCTCCATAATCGTGCTGCTAATCCCTCTTGAGTCTCTAGATGACTCTGGCGTTGGTTGCAAGCTTCTTAATTTGCCCAAAAGTGGGCAGAGTAGCTGCGCGCGTGGAGGCTGCCTGCTGAAAAAACATAGGGTTAGGTGAATTGAGGTGGAGTTGTTGCATTCCCTGGGCGCAGCGTGGGGTATAGACGCTGCACGCCTCGCCCTCCAGCCGGGCGCACACTGAGCAGCAACCGCAGTCCAGTTCCCGGGCGAGCTCCACGCAAGGCGCGCGGGCGCTGCCGGCCCCCAGGGACCCGGCTTCGGGCGACGCGACCGGCGGGGGCCCGCAAGCGGCCAGGCGCTCGGGCGTGTAGGGCGGGCAGCGGAACAGCACCTCCGCGCGCACCCAGTGGCCGCCGCCGCCAGCGCCCAGCAGCAGGAGCAGCGGCGGCAGCGGGGGGCCGCCCAGTTTCGGCAGCATGTCGGCAGCGCCACCTTCGCTTCTTTCTCCTATAGATCCTTCTTTTTTTAATGTGCCTCAGTAAGGCTTTGCAAGTAGTGTTAGCATTTTCAAAAGCCAATTGTTTTACTACAATTTCCTCTGCCTCAGGGTTAGCCAAGGCACGAGAAGCAGCCTCTTGCAATCTGGCCACAAAGTCTTCAAATGACTCAGTAGCCCCCTGTTTAATATTACTTAAAAAGGCAGAAGTGGTTTTTCCGGTATGAGAAAGACCCCGCCAAGCCTCCATTGCTATCTTAGAGACTTCCTTTAAAACCTCCATGGGGAGCCGTATTTGGGCTTCAGCTGACAAATATTCTCCAGTGTCTGTCAACATTTCATAAGTAATTTTATCTCGAGGCCTTGTTAATATATACCTCTTTGCTAGCACCTTAGCCCTGTCCTCATAATCAGATTTCCAAATTAAATATGTTCCCCCAGACAGGCAGGATTTAGCGGTGGACATCCAATCAAAGGGGGTCAACCATTGGCTAGCCAAATTTTCCATTAATTGCAGAGTATAAGGAGAAGCCGGACCAAAGTCTTTAACTGCCATCTTAATCTCTTTTAATAATTTAAAGGAAATAGGCTCCCATTGAGGTTCCTCATCAGATCCAGGAAAAATGACCAGGAAACAGTGCTCTAGCATTTGCCCTTCCTTACAGGCTTGTTGCATAGCTCCCATAAACCCTATGTTTGATAAAGGGGTTTTCTTATTTTTACCCTGTTGGTTTGTTGTTGGGAGGTTTTTTGAAAGTGAATGAAAGGCCGGAAACAACTCATCCTGATGGTACCGAGCGGCTTCCTCCTCCAGTTCAGCTGCGTAATCTAGGGGCAAGGGTTTCTCTTCCCCCGAAGAACTTTCATTATCGCTATTGCTACCAGATGATGAATTTTCAGTATTAATATTTTTACTTTCTACTGGGGGTGGTGAGGTTAAAGTGGCTTTATCTATATGAGTTTTATAGTTTCTTTTTGACCCATCAAGCGAAAGTGGTCTGCCTTCATCCAGATTTATTTCTTTAGCCATGCAAACCATTTCATGTGTAGAGTCAAAACAATCCTTTAGCACATTCCAAAGGGGAAAGGCATTATAAGGAACTCTCTCAGGCCCATAAATCTCATAATGAGCCTTCATTTCTTTGCCCACCTTCATCCACGTTTCTAAATCTAGTGACCCTTCCTCAGGAAACCAGGGGGAAACTTGGTGCACAAAAGTGAGAAATTCCCATAACTGTTTAGTGGATACAGTAATACCTCTTGTTTTTAGCATATGTCTCAGAATTTCGGCATATATATGCCCATATATATGCCCTTCCTTGGACCCTGTATGTCCCATTATGATTATGATTTCTTGCCTCCGTACTTTTCTCTCTAAGTACCGGACCATGTCCGCGGGTCTTCAGCACCATTATGCAAGAATCCTATCCCTGACGAAATAGAAAAAGACTTACCTTCAGGTCCCTGTTCCGGGCGCCAGATGCCGGAGTCCAGCTGCGGCAGGGCAGAGGGTTACCAAAGGTGGACAGGGAGTCGGTGAGTGAGAGACAGAAGACACTGCACACCAGTCTGTGAGTGAATCTGAATCCCCCTTTATTTTTTAGAAGCTGGAGTATATATTTGCTAACCTTTGGCAGCAAAGGAATTGGAAGCGCCCCAGGCTTAGGGCCAGGAGGGACAATCCTAAACAATAGGTTTTAATTAACCTCAACTCCAAGCAGGAAGTGCCCCAGTCTCAGGGCTAGGCAGGGACAATCCCAAGCAATAGGTGTCAATTAACTCTTTTCACCTCTGTAACATCTCAATCTTGTTACTTAGTTAGCTTGGGAAATGTAAGCCGATGCACCTGGATGCCTGCAGGAGGAAGAGATGTGTGAGGCTATCATGCCACTCCCTACATTTTTTCCTTTATCACTTATGGGAGTATGGCAGTCCCTGTGAGGACAGCGCCTGTCTTAGGTCAAGGACTCTTCATATGAACCCAACCAGGCCTTACCCGTCATGGGCCTGCAGGACAGCCATAGGTCCTGTGCCTGTCTTAGGCGGCCGGTGGTGTAACATATGTGTCCTAGTTGCCCGTCTCTGGCTGCCTGTCCAGTGTCTCAGGGCAGTTGTCTCACAGGAACCTTGTAAATCCTCCTCCACGAGCTTTACCATTTAAAGCCCCTGTACAAACTCTCTCACACTACTCACAGAAGGCAAAACCCCACAATCAGTCCTCACAAAGGGGTTATCTAGAGGGCCTCCAGCAACCCCCCTGGAGTCTCCACCTTCGACTCCATATTGAGCATTACATGAAAATATATACATGTGAATTACACAAATTACAATTATCAGTACAAAACATTACAAGATCCTTGCGCCCAATTCCCACATGCGGTGTCCTTTTCCTGGAGAAGCGATTCCTTGAAGCGCTCTCCTCCACCCATGGACCTTGTCACAAGGCGTGGATGGACGGAAAAGGGTGCGGCATGGACGGAAAAAGGCACAGCAAATGATCACAATCATCTTCCTACTGATTTTTTTTAAAACATTTCTCTAAAACCTTAACTGAATAACAGAAACCCCAGTAACATCACAGACTTTCACTTGAGGGCAGTGAACTGCTATGTTCTAGGAGAGCAGGCAAATTGGAAATATGCTAAGTCCCATAAAAATTCCAATCATCTAGTTTTAGAACAGGCATTGAATTCCTCTCATTCTATCTACCCATGAGAATAAAACATCCTCTGAACGAAAGAGGATTTTTACAGAACTAAAAACTACAAAAAGAAGTAATGGAAATTATGGAAATAATTCTGTAACTCTAAATAAGACTGCAAATATGGAATTAACATGTCCCATATCCCATACCAAGCACACAAGAAAAGACAATTGAGCAAAATAAATGTCAATGTATATATAAAACTGAAACAAAAAAAGCAGGATATAGTGATTCAGAGGCCAATACTACACAAAAAGAGCAATGAATAACAGTACAAAGGCAGATCCAAACTTGGTGTCTTAGTTACTTTTCCCTCATTGCTGAAACAAAATACCTGATATCCAAAATTAAGGAAGAAAAGGCTTATAAGATCACAGTTATGGATGTTTCAGTCCGTACTCTGCTGGGTTGAAGGCAGGGTGGAACATGGCAGAAGGGCCACAATTCATGGTGGTGGAAAACAGCAAAGCAACAAGATCAAAAAAGAGAAGTGAATGAAAACTGTCCCTTAGACTATATGTAGGCTACACACACTAGGGTGGGTGTTACATTCACACCTGTAATCCCAACATTGCACTATGAATCAGTCACAAACTCTAGAAGCCCATCCCCTGACTGTATTGAGGCTTTGGGGAACATCCAGACACAAACCATAATACCTGGCCTCCTGAATTATGGTAAAATTCTACAAAATTAGAATGGGGAAAAGATATTTGATTCAATTCATGTTATTCATTTAATTGTACATCCATATAAAAGTTCATTCACAAATACACTAAAAATAATTGCTGATGAATTACATAATCAATGAAAATTTGGAAGATAAATATTAAAATGAGAAAAGCAATACTTACATAATCAAGACACAATATGTTAATAACAATGGAAATCTGATAACTTAGTTTCAATTACTACTTAAAAAGATGTGTTTTTATCCAAAGGAAATTTTAAGAAACTGAAAAGTCAAGACAGAAGTTTGAATATATTTAAAATATGTATGTTAAACAGAACACTCTTACACAGAGTATGTAAATATCTCTTGAAAATCAGTTAAAAATGGAGAATCTATTGAGAAAAATAGGCTAAAGACTTAAAAGAAGGCAAAGGAAAATAAATATATATATTTACACAAGATAGTTAAAATAGTTATACAACTAGTATCTCTTATTTCATTGGAAAGAAAAGTTTGTGATAATATTGTTTGGAGAATATTTCCTGATTGTACACTGTATTCTGAACAACTATTATGAATATACAGTACACAGCGTATTAATTATTGTTACTCTCCCACTAGTCTGTTTTTAAACTGTTTTATTGTTATTTTTAATTTTTTCCTCTTAAAAATTAAATAAAATCATCAAGGGAATATTTGCCTTGGTTTAAAAAAATTGAAATAGGCATTTCAGATGAAAAAGACTCTTGGGGGCTGGGGATTTAGCTCAGTGGTACAGTGCCTGCCTGGGGAGTGCAAGGTCTTGAGTTTAATTCCTGGTACCAAAAAAATAAAAAAGGTTATTCAAAAAACAAAAACAAATGAACCCTGGCTCAGCATTGTCAATCATCAGAATAATGAAAATGAAAATCATAAGAGCAATATCTCATTATCATAATGGAAAAATTATAAAAAATAAGCACAAGAAAAAGATGCAACCAAAGATAAACAAATATAAATATAGTCATGGAGTAACTAGCATTGCTCCACATCACTAGTAGAGGGGTGAATTAGAACAATTGTTTTTTTAGGGATTGTTGAATACATTAGGATGGTAAAAATACAGAAGAAAAGAAGATACATTATATTAAAAACATGTTTTCACCATAGAATAATTTATTTATACCTGTGCAATGAATGGTGTTATCCAATGTGTGATTTTTTAAAACACTACAAACACCATTTAATGTCATAAATAATTTATTTGTTTTATAAGGGTCCATATGCAACAAATGTCAAGATTTTTTTATGACCATATTAAAACTGAATCACTGAAATTTATTAAATAAAACTATTTGGGAATATTTAAATTTACATTAAATTTATTTTAACTGACAGATAAAAGTATAAAAACTAGGTATTAATCCAGCATCATGTGAAGCATTCATAATCAATTTAAAATACCCAATTCCTCAAATATTTGTAATTTGATTTTATTTATGAAGAAAATATTCAAGTTCCTTTATAACACTTTTGACTTGGATCATTAGTTGTCACATTTGCAAAGGTCACACAGAAACAAAAGTAGTTAAATCTTGTAAAGCACTGATTATGTCTTCTATCTCCTGTATTCCCATTATGCGTAAGGTAATTTCAACCCACTAGGGGAAAATGTGTAGCATTCACAAGTGCCAATGAAAGAACAGAAGTAAACTTACATTTCCTATTAAATTAAAATATAAGCACCTGTGTGGCATGTTATTGCATGTTTTCTACTTTCATCAAG
This sequence comes from Hydrochoerus hydrochaeris, assembly GCA_004027455.1. Classification (NCBI taxonomy): domain Eukaryota; kingdom Metazoa; phylum Chordata; class Mammalia; order Rodentia; family Hydrochaeridae; genus Hydrochoerus; species Hydrochoerus hydrochaeris. Next base: position 255,685 of record PVLA01002556.1, on the reverse strand, counting down.
AGGGAAAGAGAGAGAGAGGGAGAGAGAAAGAGAGAGAGATTTTCAAACACGTCGCAACATTTGATTTCATTTACCTCCACACATTACCAATAGCTGCATTCTGGAAATTCTGATGCCTTTTTTTCTTAAAAACTGTTGAATGTTATTTTTAGTTTGAATTGACATGTAATCATTGAAAGTAGATACGAGGTACCATGTTGACATTTCAATACATGTGCATAGTGGGTAATGATCAGTAGAGAAGGGTAACTTCTCTGAGCCAATCCAAATATTTGTCATTTGTCTATATGCTAGCTATATTGTTAACCCCACACTGAGTGTTGTTAACTATAGTTACCCTACCTTGTTATAAAATATCAGGAGTTATTCCTTCTGCATAACTATACCTTCATATCCATTCATTGAACCATCCTATAGATGTTTTTTGAAACATTACTGAAGAACTTTCAGGTACAATACTCCAAATCAACTGCTGGTTAGGATGTTTACAAAAATCAGAAGTTTAGCCAAAATTTGATAACTTCTGATACATTATGTGTCATTGTCCTGAACATACGAAGGCTTAATTTTTCTAGTAGTAGACAAATTCTTGCAAAGATCTTTTGCACCTCAATAAGTTACTAGCAGCTTGGTCCATATTATAAAACAATTCACTACTTACCATTTTTCCTCTCCCTATAGAGTGCAGAGGTAAAATACTGTACACATTGAAGACCAACTGTAGCAAAAGTGATAGTAACTGAATACACAGGCACAATTATTTTTCAAAGTGATTTGTCATATATTTATACCCAATCATGGTTTAGCAAAACAGATTTAGAAAGCCGGTATCAATCCAAATGTCTACTTACCAGGAAAATCCATCAAAAATTGTGCATTCGTACAAGGTGATAAAGCAACGAGCAAGCACACTGTGGGTGGATGTGTTAACACAAGTAAAGCAGGAAGTCCAGTGAAGCAGCCAAACACACTAAGAGGACGTCCTATCTCATTACATTTAAGTAAGGGTTGGAATGCGGGAAATTAATTTTCTCAATGCATACATCCCGCTCTGAGAGCAAATAAAATGCTCAGCTGCCTACTTAACTTCACTGCATAAACAGGGATCCTTTCAAGGGTCTACTTAATGCCATATTTTTTTTTGCACATTTGTACTTTTCGTTGATGAGGTTCCTATTTAAAAGGATTTCAAGCATAAAGAGAAAGTGTCATCTACTGTTCCTAGTCAAAAGAACCCTATGAAGTACCCTATAGAGTATTAAAAAAAATTTACATTCATTCAGGCACAAATTACAGTGCTGCTGGTCCCAAGTTCAATGAATGAACTTAATGAATCAACACTATGGTACATCCAGAAAGGGGAATAAATTTATGTTTTCCTGAAGCCACTAAAAAAAGTACTAAAGTATCAGCTAGGTGCACAAAAAAGCTACAGCAGGACAGAAATAGAGCTAAATCTGTGGATTCATGATATAATGACTGATTTAAAAAGCATAGCTCTGAGGCTTGAAGCCAAAGAAAAGTACAATTACCTTAATCTGGGTCAGAAAAATGTCAAGCCTTTCTCAACCAGTGCTGCTGCCTGACTGACACTTCTCAGGAGGCAACGCTGTGTGAAAATGCTAGACTTGCAAGCAAGGCAGATTCTGCAGGTCAGGAGGCAGGGGAAAGATCTTTAAAATATCTGCTCAGTTTATGCTCTAAACGGGTTGCATGGAGTAGTGGGTTTTTAAGGCTCTAAGGCTGGCTTGTTTTATGAGGATGCTGGTGATTGAGCCTATGAGCCAATGGACTTTGGTTGACAAGAGTGGGAGCCAAGCTTCACAGAAACCTCACCTTGGAGCGATGTTTTTGCTAATTCACTCTCCACTATGACTTTGCAGAAGCTGACTACCTCGATTAACAAGAATTGATAGGACTTACAAAAGGAGACTAAAAACCACTTAAATGATCATATGGCTTCTCACAGGTGTTATTAAAATTTAGTGCAACTAAAAGACAATCCTTCATGCCCATTCTCGTGTATTCTGAATTAACAGAACTTGGATGGATATAAAGATCTTCATCTTGGCAAGATGGAGAGCTAATTCAGATGCAGCTGTCCAACTCTGAGAAGTATTATATAAAGGAAATACTATTATTTTCAAATGCTTAAGGGGATTTTTGTTTGTTATACTTCAAACCTGCTGCAATGCTTAGTCAGATTAACCTCATGATTAACCAATGTTTGAAAAATATAATTCTGTATCCAGTAGTGTCAGTTACAGAAAGACACTGAATTCCTCTCCCTCAAATCAGCGGCCTTTTATATAAGAAAAAAATAGGTGTGATTGTAATGAACTGGTTGATGCCATGTTTGGCATCATCATCAGAAGGGGATAGTACAGCTTCTGTTGGAAGATAGGACTTGGTGATCACTTCCACCATGTGGGGACAAGTTACTGTAAATTTCACAAATGCTGAAAGAATAGATACATTTTTATCCTTCTTACCACAAAAATATCATGTTGATGAGGTAAATGGCATTTTTTTTACTAGACTTACTTAAGATTTATAATGCATATATGAATTAAAATTTCACATTTTAAGTAAACCAGTTATCATATGTCTATATAGAAATCAAATTTTGGACTGGGGATTTAGCTCAGCAGCATAAGCACCTGCCTTGCAAGCACATGGTCGTGAGTTCAATCTCCAGTACCAAAAAAAAAAAAAAAAATTAAAAAAGAAATCAAATTTCTTTTTTAAAAATAAGTTTGATAATTACTCCTCTAGATGCTCTTCATTTCTTACGAGTAATAATCTCAGACTTGGTTTTAGGACTTTGTAGTATTTTCCTTCCACAAAATGAAGAAAAACTTGAAATATAAATACATATGAAAAATATGTTGTTATATATGAATCCCTTGGTTTCTTACTTACATAGCATTTGTATGGAACTAGTATTGCAACTACAGTTAAAATATTTTTACAGGATTAAAACGTTGCATAAATTAGCACAGCTTTATAGCTGTAAAGATAATATTTAAAGTAGTGCAACCTTTCACAATGTTTTTATTACTAGTTGTATTTTATTGGATGATATGCATTTAGTTTACTAACATTATTTTCATTCAATATATGAAGATCATTGTATAAGTCTTTATCTAATCTAAGCACTTAACTGGGTATTGATACTCGATTTGGTAATACACATAGACTGCAATTTCAGTGATGAAACAAAGTTGTGATTCTTTTGTTCTATGTATATACTTGTTTCATAACACTTTTATTGATTATCTAGTCTAGGGAGGAATTCAATGTCTTTCTTTATCCAGTATTTTGAATACAGGATGTTCATATTTGCTGATTACATTTCTACAAGGGCTTTCTACCATCTGTGCTGTATAGTTACTGAAAATGTTAAACCTAATGGGAATACGTGACAATAATCATTACCATGAAGCCACAATAAAGAACTTAAATTCGCAAGCTCAGAATTTGCCTATGGTTTATGATTAATGAAGGCAAATGCACACTAAAAGCTGATTATATGCTTCATTTTATGTAATACCTAAAGAGCTACAGCTTAAGAGAAATGGTATCGGAATCCCTCAAATCTCAGTACAGGTTCAATTTGTTTTCCCTCTTGCATTGATTTTTGGATGGTACCTAGTAAACTGAATCAGCAACAGTAATTCTTGCACTACAGTGCATTTTAAGCAATTTGCATGTATTTATCTCCCAGTCCCAAACCTTAGAATTTTTTTATCTACTAAAACCACAAATCTCTTTAGTTAGTAAACCAAAAATTGTTTCATTAGTAAATAATCTTGAGAAAATGTAAAAATACATCACCATGTAATTTTGGAGTCTTTTATAAACTGTAATTTGATTCTTCTTAAAAATACTAATGTCACTTAAATATTTCTTCTAGTTTTATTCATTACAATAATCACAAAATGTGTGTTATATAAACACCTCAAGATTTCCTCACCGTGATCTCTGAACTGCCAGTATGAGCGTTGACCCAAACCAGACATGGCGGCACAGGTCTGTAATCCCAGCACTCATGAGGCTGAAGCAGGAAGATCGCTGTGAGGCCAAGGCCAGTCTGAACTACACAATGAGACACTGTCTTAAAAACAAAACAGAGTTGCCCCATAAAAAATATATTGCACCCTGTTGCATTGTATAAATGTAACACAATCATAACCGCACTGGGATTTTACTATTTATTTTATTTTACATTTACTAAGAGAAACCTAAACTTTTACTTTATCATATCATTTTGTTAGATTTGGTTATTGAATTATCTGCTTGACTTGCAGATTTTAAAGTTTATATTTGTGTGAATTCTATTAGTTTTATACACTTTTAAAAGAATGTATTTTAACTCACTGTTCAATTTAATATAATAAAGGAATAAAACTTTCAATTTATATTTAAGTTCCTGATTTTGACATTTATGTTCCATTTGCATATGATAATGTACTTCATCCTAGATAAAACATAAGAAAAAATTTAATACAAAGATACCTGAAATCTGCAAACTACCCTCCAATTAATTAGAAACATATAGATAGATATAGACATATTATGTATGTGTGGCTACCGTATTTGTATCATATGTTTATTATTCTGATTTTATATCTGTCTGTGAGAGACAGAGACAGGGAGAGATGGGGAAAGAGAAGGAAAGAAAAGAAAAGTGGAACAAGAGGAATAAATGATTAATCTAAATGTTACTTAAAACATAAAAATTGAGTTGAAGATACATGAGAATTTCTTGCAATTTTCCTGATGTCTTTTCAAGTTTAATGCTAATTCAGAATATGTAAATGCAAGAACAGACAGAGTTCAAATAGTGAGCATTTAAGCAATTGGAATGGAGTAACCATAACTGGAACTGGTGTAGCCAGAAAACTAAATGAGAGGACGGAGATCTAGTTCAGTGGCATAAGTGCCTCCCTGGCAGGCACCAGGCTATGAGCTCAATCCCTGGTACAAAACAACAACAACAACAAAGAAACAAACAAACCAAAAAACAATTGAGACTTAAGGAAGTCAATATTTTGACCGTGGAGCCTCAGAGCCATGTAAAATAATAAAATATATGAAATTAAAGTAAAGAATGCAAGCTAGGGTAAATATTCTTAGTAACTGCAGATCAGCAAGCAGAAGCAGGTGAAATACAGTATGTTTAAGAGCAATGAAAGCAGTAATTCACTGCTACAAAAAAATCAAAATATATTGTAACTCAACTGACTTCTCAGTTTATTAGTAATTTTCAATTAAGAAAAATAATGAATTGAGCATTCAGTAAAAAGTTTTACTAATTATTTTGAAACAGCATCTTTCTACATATATTTTTTACAATCCACGAGTCGTCAAATCATTTTACACTTGAGTAACACATACATACTCAGAAAAATAGGATGGTTGTGTTTAATGTAAGTTTCCTTCAGCCAGCTTTTCTCCAATTAGATTAGAATTTAAGGTGGTAATAATGCAAACTTTCTGACAGTGAGTTCAGGTTTAAAGATATCCTTGAAAACCAGCTGTTCAGAAAAACTTTTCTTAGTGTTCCAGAGGATAGAATGTAAAGACACTGAAGGGACAGATATTATTTAGGTGAATCCTTTTATAGAAACAAAAGGAAGGAAGTACGTGATTTATAGTTCACAAGAAAGTAGATGCACTGTCTGATTTGAAATGCAATTGCCAGAAACCAAACACAAAGCATTCCAAACAGACAAACAAAAACGATACATGCAGAGAGCACAAAATATTAATGTTCCATCTGAAATTTTTTTCTATAAAATGTTGTCATGTGAAGTAGTTATGTTGGGAACAGACACCTTTTGTAGAAGTGTCCACTCTCCAAAGTTTGGGAACGCCAGACGAGTCAAGTGTGGAAGGACCTGTGAAAGTATGTCCAAGGGCCAGCTTCAGTTAATCACAAATGTGACTCCATCACATTATTCTGTCCCCTGGCTTGTGTATTTCCATGTTGTCCTACCTGGCCCTCTGGAAATACACAAGCCAGGGGACAGAATAACGTTTTATTTTTCAAGTTTACCATTCTTGCTTATCTTTTCAGTGAACAATGTGTTATCTCTTAAGGAAATAATTACCATTGTTAATAGACACTTACAATCTAGCACACACTCATGTGCGTGTGCATGTGTGTCAAACACAGAAGAAAGCACAGTCAGCCCGTGCACTATGGTGCTGCAGTCTTCATGCTCTATGTGAAAGAGGAAAATATTAACTTTAGACTCTGACACGTTAAGGAAATGTAATTTAATCTGTGAAGCAATCATAAGAATTGTAGAAGCATGGCCAAAATGTATCGATAGATGTTAAAAACAATCCAAAAATAAAACCCACTACATTAACATAATAGACCAAGAGAGAAAATTTGAAAACAAAAAGGAGAAAAACACCTCTAGAAAACTACTCCTCATTGTGGGTCATTTCCTGGCTCCTGCATCCTCCTGACTCTCTCTACTCCAACAGCTTCCTGACCACTCATTTCACCATCTAAAATGCATCTCAGCCCACCGCAGGCGGTGATGGAAAGGTCACATTTCAAGAAGCTGTGTTGGTTTCCTTTCGAAGTTTATTGCAATCCTTTGGAAGCAGCTCACTGTGTGTCACGTTGTCTCCTCAAGCTAAAGCCCGCCCTGTGCTGGCTGAACGTCTTGTGGAGTTCCCTGCCGCCCCTCAGTGCCCCTCAGTTTTCACGGTGCGGTCTTCGCCCCACCTTGCAGCCCCTCTGCATTCCCTGAACCCCTTTCTACCCCAGCGTGATGGAATATCCTAGAATAGTGCGTCTCAGATTTGTTAGAAAAGAAATACATTTTGTTTGTTTTTTAATCTCCAGACATGTAGAGATTTACTCTTTTAGCAAAATGCCTATACAGTATGTCTTTTTAAGAAAGTATTTTGTTTTGAATCTAATTTTGTTTCATATGTAAATTCCGGTCACCATGTTATGCTTATATTATTATCAATATTTCTCTTCATAAGACTATGATATCAACATTTTACGGTCATTAGGGCTTCAACCAAAGTTAATGTGTCAGAGATACACCTTCTAGTAAAAGTCATAGGACCCTTCCTCTGTTCATATTTCTTCAGTATCATTTCATTGAAAGTTGGCTAATGGTTTTCTATTAAAAATGATTATCTTCTTAAATCTAGTGAAGCTCCTTTAATTTTCAGTACATAGGAGTTAATATGAATTCTGAATGTTTAACAATGAAAATCTTGAATCACACATAAAAGACTGACTTGGGAAAATTTTTAAGACTATCACATAATTTATTTTTAAAAGTTCGATTATCAAGTTTCAAATTAATTTTGATTTATTATTTGAAAGACAAACATTAACGTATTACTTATTTCACAGTTGCAACACTCATGCCTAGAAAGCAGCATTCATAGTTGGCGCACATTCACCTGAATTGTTCTATATCTTGCTCAGCAAACTGTTTGAATAATTGTGCACTGTGATTTTACATTATCAGAAAGCTCTGTCATCTAAAAATACTGTATAAAAATAAAGGCCCAACATTCTGGAAGGCTGAGGCAGGAGAATCGCAGATTCAAGCCCAGGTTGGGAAACTTAGTGACTTAGTGAGACTCTCTCGGGATTAAAAATAAAAAGATAGAAAAGGAACTGAGATGTAGCTCTGTACAAAAGCCTTGGCCGTGGTTCCTAGTTCCAAAATAATAAAAAGTTTAAAAATAAGTAAGATAATCTTACTTAATGTATCACTTAAAGGTAGAAACTTAAAGAAGATGTTAAAAAGATATGTTCAAACAAGAAGAGGGCACTTGGTATTCTCTGAAACATTTTTATCTAAGTTTATTTCCCCCCCCAAAAAAAAAGCTTTAAGTGAAAAATTAAGTTTCAAGAATAATGAAAATTTACTGGGCTACATGATACTCACTTTTTATGCCATATCTTATGCTCCGAGTAACTACTTTAAAGATAACAACACACAATGTATTAATTATTATTATTCCCCTATTACATTGCTATGAAGTTGTTTTTTTCCCATTAAATAAATAAATAAATACAAGATTAAGAGTCGCCCCAAGGGAGGGGCAGATGGGGTTACAATGTTTTCCAATTTGCAATAACATCAGATAAGCCAAGCTCACTGTTATGGACTAAAGTATTTATTACATCATGACAGCCTTCTAAGTTATACTAGAAATGGTTCAAATTCTACTTATGTACCAAGATATTACTAGTCAGCTTTTCTCTATTTTGAGAGCCGTGACTTGCTGCTAGACAAAACACATCATTGTCGAGTGAGCTAGAGGTAAACTGTACGTAAAAGTTCTCCCTGCAGAAATTCCTCATCAGCTAATGAAGCAGCCGGGGTGACATCAATTAGACTGAGGTGCGTTTCCCCGCACACGTCAGGTTGGTTCTGCGAAGCCTGTGCAGTAGCAGAGCAGACATTGCTTACTTGAGTGTAAATCAGAGCGAATCAATGCACCTTAACACCACTGCACATTGTCTCCGCCAAAGTCTTACTGGTATAAAAGATAGGATCAAAAAATCCAGTGACTCACAGTTAGCATTAGTAATACATCACACTTGCCACTGGGCTGCAGCTATATCCATTATCTTTACTGTGTCTCACAAGTATTAATGTCTAGGTATCTGGAGGTTGATAGCTATCCATTTTAAGAGAGAACTTCATGATTCATACAAGATAATCATCAAATGGGTTCAGTCTCCATTAATGGCTTGTAAACACAATGCATTCATCTGTATGGGCAGGGTTGGGACTTGTTTTTCACATTTTATGACTACCAATAGATTGAACTCAAAATATGGAATGTTCTTTAAATGCCTAATAATACTGAGCCTAGAAACAACTGAGGAAATTTGATAAGAGAGTTGTCTTTGATGTTTCATTATACATACTTTTCTTTTTCATTCGTGTTTTCTTTCTCCCCATAAAAACACTCAGCCTAAGATATGCTGGGTCTTTAAAATATGAACACATTGATGTCAGCTTGGGTTCAGGTAATAAAACCTTCTAAAGTAGCAGTAAAACGCTCATGGTGTCCTATAAGAGTGTGCACACTTCTCTTGCAATAGCATCCTAGTTATTTGGCTTCATATGACACACATTCAGTGCAGCACTTTCCCTCTGGGGAACTCCTGTTTTGAGTACTCATCATAAATCCTAGGAACAAATATTGGAAATAATTTCATAACCTACCTATCCTAAGACATCCATTTTGTGTAGAAACCTTTCACACTGTTAAGAAATACTCTAAATTTGAGGGTTGTTTGAACAAGCAATTCAAGCAGTAAACATTTTCTTAAAATTAGAATTCTTGGTTTGACTCTCCTAAGTATTACGCAGTTAAGCTTGATATTAAGATAGGATATATATGTAAATATGAATTTAGAAAGAAAAGCCTTTCTAATTAGTTTCTAAAGATACTTCTTAAAATTTTACAGCAAAATAATTATGGATTCACATCCAATTATAAGAAATGACAGAGATCCTAAGTGTTCTTTACCCAGTTTCTTCAGTGGTAGTATAGTACAAACTGTAGAATGGTCCCCAAATCACAATATCAACCCTAAAGCAGCCCAGTACGCGAGCCTTGTGTTCTCTTGTTATAGCCACAACCCATTTCCCCTCTGGCTAACCTCCTGGTGACTACGTACCTGTCCAAGATTTTTATGATTTTTAAAATCCAAAAAGAGTATACCATGGAATGATGAGGTCACAAGTCAATAAAGTGATCAAAGTCTACAAGAGGCAGAAATCTACAGAAAGATAGAAAATGAAAACAAATACACATGCATTTTCAGGCTTCATTGGTGGTATAATGGAAGATTGGCAGGCTGGGCCTGAGAGGAGGAGGAAGAGCCCTGCACAAACTCAGGACAGAGGACTCGGTATCATTCTTCAGGCTTTTTCTCCACAAAACTACCAAGCACTCCTAGGAAAGACTGTGAACATGGTGAGGTCATTGCTTCAAATCGAGGGGAGAAAAAGCAGCTACTACAGGAATGCCATGAAACGCCATAGGCTATTCTCTTAATTTTCCCTGGTTTAGTTTGTGGGGAAGTCAGCTAACCCCAGCACCCTGAGAGCATTTAGACATGTTGGGACCGGAAGCTGCCATATAAACAATAAAGCCCAAGATACCCAGTTACATGAATTTCTAATGAAAAATTGTATCTTAGTATAAGTGATGTTTGTAATAGCTGAGATATACCAAGTTTGAGTGTTATCTTCTATTCTTCACGTGAAATTCAAATTCCACAGGACCTTTGCACTTTCTAGCAATCTTAGGAGTAAGGACACTGATGAAAAACACAAAAAGCCCTCCATCACTGAAAAAGGTACAGACTGGAGAAGTGTGAGTAAGGGGCAGGGTCCTGAGAAGATGCACCCAAGGCCCAGAACACAAGGATGACCTGAGGATCCCACTTCATCAGGGTATGCTGAGACCCGTCACAGGTTGGGAGATAAAGGAGATGTGAAAACTAATGTATGTGGGACACTGCACCAGATTCAGGAACAGAAAGAGACTCCAGTGGAAAAATTGATGAAATCAAGTAAAGATCATAGCTTCTTTCTTTGATTTATATCAATATTAATTTCTGCATTTTGCCTGTGTTGAGTCACATACTTGAAATGTCACTGCTGAGGAGGCTGAGGCAGCAGAATCACTGTGAGTTTGGGTAAGTTTGGACTACGTAGTGAATTCAAAGCCAGTCTGAGCTACACAGTGTGTCCTCGCCTCAAAACAAAACAAAGCAAAATAAAAATTATCACATTTTGGTCATTTACTACTACTATTTAATACTTTGGCAGTAGGGGATTTCACGCATACATAGTATGTATAAAGTATATAAAACAGTTATAGTAGGACAATAACAATCTTTGTTTTGATGTGTAACAGCATGAAATCATTTAATGTATCTCTCGTGTTTTAAATAGTTCCTCTGTTGTATATTAACTTTTAATAGGTTAAAATAAGTGACTAAATTCTTATAAAGACTTTCACTATTCTTCTGAAATATTCACATCATTTTTGTAAAATTCCTCATGAACATTTGTATTATTAATAAATGAGCAAGTTAAAACATACAATAATAACTTTGACAATGTTAAATATCTCAAGCTAGGTATTTCATAGAATGTCTCTCAATTAGGTTTTCAGATGTTGATTTCATGTTAGCTTCAAATTATGCAGATTAAAATATGGAAAAACATTAAAAAATATGTTTTAGAAAGTTAGATGTGCTCTTTACATTGGTCTTTATTAACTGGCAGATAATTTTGATTTGTCTCCACTGTAATACACTTCATTTTAATTACTTCATAACTCTCTTCCTTGATATTTTTTTAATAATTTTGGAAAGAGGATTTTGGAAAGTATAAAAATATCCATTATCAAAGTTTGAATTTAATTATGCGTATGATTTTTGTTTCTTAGTTTGGGTTCCCGATTTCTTTTCTTTTCTTTCTTTCTTTTTTTTTTTTTTTTGGACCAGTTGAGCTCACAACCTCAGCTTGCCAGCCAGGTGCCTATGCCACTGAGCTAGAGCCCCAGCCCTGTGACTTCTTCTTTTCCTCAACAAGTTTTAACTCCTCACCTTCCCTGGGAGAACGCTTCAGAAGCCCCTCTTGGCACTTTTCTGTACGTTGTTCAACATGGGTCTGGAGTTTATCAAATGCATTAAGGTACAAAAAACGCCCAGAGTTTGCGTTGACTGTTTCAGTTGTGCCCCACCTTTCTGCCACTTCCTCTCGCCCCCGCCACGCCCCCCAAATCTGCCTCTCCATTGCTTCCTCGGTTCCCTGAGGCTGCCATACTTTCCACGAGAGATTCTGGTCTTAAGCAACACCCGCATGCTGCTGCTCGCTTCTTGAATTTATTAAAAACTAGCAAATGACTTCAGGGGAGAAGCCACTGTGGAATAACTGGTCTCGTCTCTGCAGCCCTCTGCACCCCGATAGAGGCCTCTTAGACTGTCTGCCCCAGCAGTTCTGCAGAGCGTTCAAGCACAGGTGTGGTATTTCATTCAAACTGTGAGCTCAAGTTGTTTTGCGGCACAACATAAGAGACTAAGAACATTTTATTTTATTTTATTTTATTTTATTTTAATTAATTAATTGGTAAAGGGAATTGAACTCACAACCTCACACCAGCCTGGCAGGCGCTTAAGCCACTGAGCTAAATCCCCAGCCCTAAGACCATTTTAAAGAAATATTTGATAAATTGCATCCTGTGACAAGGAAATTGGGCTTTCAAAATCAAAGCTTCAAGTGCAAGATATATGTATCTTTGCATGTAAATATATGTTATGTATTTTTAAAACTTAATCAACTTAATTAATAGCTCATGTACATGATAGTGCCACACAAGATTAGGTTTAGGAGTGAGTACCTATTTCAAGGGTATGTTTTCCTCAGTAAATGGTTTGTGTTTAATTTGCAGACATAGAAATGGATATATGGAATTTTACCTATACCTCATTTAGTTTTAGCTTTTAAAAGTAGATAGGCTTTCAAATTGGACTATGGAAAAATAAAACAAAATAAGCAATCACACCTTGATTATTTTACCTCTTCTCATCATTCTATTCACATTAATCCAGCAAAACGAAAATCAAAAAGGAATAGTTATTTACACGGATACATGAGCCAAATCATATCTTATGCTTGGTAGTAACCAGACATTAACTATAACTTCATAATACCAAGGTCACAGTAACAGCTGTGAGTAAAGTAACCAAATTCATCAGAATTAGTTTCAGGCTATATTTTTACCTGGTATTTGATGCTTTAAGAGTTAAAACTCTTAAAATCCTATTGCCAGCATAACTGTTTAGGACACAGGAAAGTCTAACAGCTACATTGGTACATCAGACATCGAGGCTGTAAAAGGACTTGTGTTGCTTGAGGATAATTAGAGAAATTGATGCTTTGTGAGAAATTTATCTCTAAATTTCCAAATCTATCTTCACATAAAGCATGAATTTGCATGTCTTTGGATGCTTAGTAAAATGTTATCAGTGGTACTTTGGTACATGAACTCAATAATTTCCACAATTCTGGATGCAAACAGAACTTGTATGAGAACCAAATCCAATTTCTACATAAGATCAACACTGAACCTAACTATTGAATTTTATTCAGTTCTCATCTAACTCAGTTTGCAACCAAAATCATGGAAAGAATTAAGTTCATGACTCAAGGTGCCACTTTCCATTTTAAGAATATTTCATCTGAATAAAAGGCAAAACTTTTAAAAAAGAAAAAAATGTATATATGTATTTATATATACATACATACATATATACATATTTATATATATATATATGCATTTTTTTATTTTTAAAAAGATTTTGCCTTTTATTCAGATGAAATATTATGAAACATACATATATATGAAACATATATATATGAACAGATGAAACATGCATATATATATATATATATATATATATATATATATATATATATGCATATATATGGATCCGTGGTCCTGGGTACCCATACCACCTTATTGTCTATTCACACATGCTACAAAATCACTCTACAATGGCCCTACAAGCCAGCCCTCTGAACTTCTCAAGAACTGTGGAACATAAAACTAGATAAATATGCAACTCTTATTTTATATCAAAGGAATATAATTTTAAATTGGGGGATGCTGGGGATTTAGCTCAGCAGCAATAAGCGCCTGCCTGGCCAGCACAAGATCATGAGTTTGATCCCCAGTATCAAAAAAAAAAAAAAAAAGAATCAAGGATTTTAATATTAAATTGAACCTTTTCATTAAGTGTATAAGAAAATTGGAATAATAAAGTTTTTAAAACTTTCCTGTGCATTTATACACATGATGTATAAATGTGAGCCCACGTTCAGTTTAAAAATAGTGCTTTAATTTCTAATTAATTAAATTACATGTTAACTTGTGAGAACTAGTTTAGTAGTAAATATTTAATAAATTACTAATTAAAATTTTAGAGATAAACAAATATAGTTAGACAATAAAAAGGAATAGTCTTTCAGTCATACTACTTATACTAGAAGTATAATTTTTTTTTTACTCAACAGCCAACCAATTAACTATATTTGTGCTCACGTTATTAGGCTTTAGTTACCAAGCTTTCACTTTAAATTTTGTCTTTTTATGCTTATTTTTTGTAACTCTCGGAGAGCAAAGCTAAATTCTTTTCATATATTGCTCTAGTTTTATTTTGCTTCTAGCATGAAAACAGGAACTCCTTACCTTTTAAGAAATTAGATTTATGCCACCTATAGATAGCAAGATAATCCCAAGGTAAAAGCAAAAACAAGCAATATGCCATTAGCCAGGACTGAACAAAGCATTTGTAAAATAATCTATGATTTTATGTCTTCTGTTGTCTAACTTCATTGAGGTCAAGACAATAGATAATTTGCACCAAGCAAATGTGACAATGGTCTTAATTTCAATATTGTCTATGCAGTTAAACCATGCTGTAAAATTCATAAAGAGAAACTCATTGTTTGGAGACATACAGAATTTAAAGCAAACATACCTGATATATCAACACACACTTTTATCTCTTGTGTTTCTCTGTGTCAGTTTAGAAATCCACTAGAAAGATATTACCTACGTAAACCATAACAAGTGAAAGGACAGAAACAAAACAGCAAACAGGAATGCTGTGAATTGCTGAATACATCAGAGATACTTATAATATTGTATTAGGACTACGAACAGATATGCACACACCGATAGACACATACCATCCTGTAGGAGAGAGAGAGGACAGGGGGAGGGAGAGAGAGAGAGAGAGACAGAGACAGAGACAGACACAGAGACACAGAGAGAGGTTTTGAAATTTGTCCTTCAGCTGCTAGAATACATAGGATTGTTACGGAAAATTGAAAATTTTCCAGATTCTCTTGCCCTCATGGCTATGAAAGAAAATTAAATTCTACTAGAAAAAATATGTTCCTATAAAATTTAGATTGAAGAAATTGAGTGAACTCTAGATAAAAGAAAGCAACACCAAAGACCTTATCACAAGTTTAAGAAACAGTGACAAAATAAGACTCTTGAGAGCATCCAAGGAAAATTATATTGTGCGTGCACGTGTCTGTGTGTGTGTGTGTGAAAGATTATCTTAGAACATAGTAGACTATGCACTTACAACTGATTCAGACACAAAAGGAAATGGGTGATTCCTCAAACTCACCTTCTCATGGAAGTGGCAGGAACATAAGAGGAAGCCAAACTAAGTCACAGTGCGGAACAAAGCAGAGCTGTGAAAAGTGCATGAGAACGGAGAGCGAGGCAGCATGGCCTTCGTGTAGGATACAAGAGAGACGGAGTAACTATGTTAGATGCGGTGAGTTGTGATTGTGCTGGGAGCCCAGTGTGGAAGCTCATGCCGTCAACTGTGGCCATTCTACACACGCATCGCTAGCACTGATGCTGGTGTTTACCAAAGCCTAACCAGCCAACACCCTATCTGGCTGGCTACATAATGTCCCTTTTGTGAGAGGATGCTATGTGGTAGCTAATACGTAATGCAGTTTTTTACGCATTACTCATTGCAATAGACCTACTTTTATGATTCTTGTCCATACCAACTTGTTCCTAATACATTGATCTTGCATCTTCCTGATGCCTGACCATCCAACATGGCCAGGTCAGCACTGGTTATCCATGCCCTCATCTATGAATTGTGACTTGCCAAAATATCAGCTTTGAATTCACTTCTCTGATTAAATTGGAATTTATGCAACGTGTGGGAATACAATTTATTTTAGTTATCCATACATTCTTATCTATCGAGCTGCTCCAAAGTTGTGTTTCTGGAAAGGATCCTCACTCCTTCTCCAGAGTGAGCCTTTGGCAGGAGAGGTGTCGATATTTAGTCTTAATCTAGATAATGAAATGATTAAGTCACAAACCAAGCTAGAATACATCCATCCTGCACTAGTCCATTATGATGGATTTTCTTGTGACGTACAAGTGCGGGCTGGGTAAAGGAGACTTGAAAACCTGGTCACAGAGTTTACTTATGCCCACACTGATGTCTTCCCCTTGCCCTATTCTGCTTCAATCATGACAATTGTATCTCTGACAAAGCTCATCTTATAGTATGGGCCATTCCACTTGGTCTCTAGATGTTCTATAGCCCAGGAGAATCCTGGCACAGGTTTTTTATTCTCTATTCTCTACTATAGATCTAATTACCTTGTTCCAGAAACCTCAGAGTCACATGGTGACTCCCTACAGGCATTTATAGTAAACTCCAAACTCAAAGCTAGCAACCTTTCATGACATCACATACCTGGACTAGGGGGTGTTAACAAGTATCAAGTAGAATGGTCATAGAACCCAGAGGCCTACCTTCAAGATATTTGTTTTCCTTTATAAGGAGACAATACATGAAATGCATTTAACTTATACTGTACATTGGAGGGAATGACCTAGCATGCTAAAGATGTTGAGGTGCCTGATTTATTACTAGTGGGATAAGTTTGTGAACTTTCATTAGATATCTCTTCTCCCTCATCAACTACTGTAGCCTTTTAGGTACTAAACACTTCTTGTCAATTACAGCAAAGGAACTATACATCATGGACAAAGTGGACAAGTTTGACATTTGGCTGTCTCTATAATATGACAGAAGGCAAATAGTTTACACAACCCTCGCACTGAGTAGTGGTTATGTACACTATAGCCCACACTCTGTGAAGAGGAACAATTTCTGTTTAACCTGATTAGCACTAATAGACAATAATATATCTGAAAGTTCAATAATTGTACATCTAAGTTCACATTAATCTGCTTGGGCATGATATCACATTTTGCACAACAGCTAAAATTATTGCTACAGCTTGTTAGAGTGGAGTTAGTGTATTCTTCTCTTTAAAGAATAATATATTTTTCATAGGGAAAGTACTGACTCTGTCTTTTGAAATCTTATGAGTGTCATTAATTTCTGCATTTACTCTGAGTTGTAAAATTGTATTTTATTTAATTTCATGGCTGGTGGGGGAACCATTTGTAAGACTTTTTATTCA
This sequence comes from Hydrochoerus hydrochaeris, assembly GCA_004027455.1. Taxonomy (NCBI): domain Eukaryota; kingdom Metazoa; phylum Chordata; class Mammalia; order Rodentia; family Hydrochaeridae; genus Hydrochoerus; species Hydrochoerus hydrochaeris. The sequence continues at coordinate 238,610 of PVLA01002556.1, read as the reverse complement.
TAATTATCATTATCACTGTTCTTATCCTGTCTAATGTAGTGTTCTAACAACTTTCAAGTGTGTTTATTCAAATTATATTTGAGGAAAAGAAAAATCAACATAGACAACATCTGTGAACATACTTGATATTTTATGAACTGAACCTCGATCAAGACTTGCCTACACATTTGCACTCTCATAGGGATTAGGATTATAATTCAGCTCTTCTATACAACAGGCCTTGAAACTCAAAAACAAGTGTCTGTTGGGCTCTACTAAGGATTATAGTCAGTTGAGGAATGTTATAGCCTTCACAATGTATCTGGTCCAGGACAGCTGAATCTCTCATGTGCTGTATCTCTTCTTCTGTTTTTCACTATGGAAGTTCAGGCAGTTCTTTTTCACTTACAATAGGCTTTCACTTTCTTCAGGGTCCAAGATCTTTTCAAGCAGTAACTCAGCACATTCTGGGATATTCGCCAAGGTATTAAACTCTTATTTTATACTAAAGAGTTTTCATGTCAGAAACTATTCATTAAACAAATTTATATTTCACATGTACACACACATTTTCTTTCAGGAACCTCATGTAGAAAAATTAATACATATATATATTTTTTTCTTGGAAACAGATGTTATATATGTCAGATATTTCCAAATCTGATAGCTTTTTGACCAGTAATCATTTCCTTCTCTTATTTCAGGCTGTGTTCTGTTATAATTAAACAATGATCATTCATTTATTAGCCAGTAGAGGAACATGGCATAAATGCTAAACTGACAGGTGTTTCTTGTGGGATAAAAACCTCTAGATGAACTTCACACAAACTCTGCCCTTTGAATAGGAAATGATCACCTCACAGGATGTATTAGATTGAGAAAAATTGGAAAAATTAAACTTTTAGTGTGTCCTTCCCAAATATTCGCATCCCAAGCTTCAGAATCTTGTTCTTTCTTAATAAGAGAAGGCATAATTGACAAGGAAAACTTTCCAAGGATGATGATGCAACCTTCAATTGAAAGACCTTATTGTTATAATGTATCCCAGATCTTGAATTCAACTCTTTCTGCCCTCCATCTAAACAAGGTGAGATTGTCTTTATTGGCTAAGAAAGTGCCTTGTTTTTACATCTGATTTAACTTAATATTTACCCACAGATATCATTTTATTTATCTAATATATCAGTTTTATCCAAAAACAGTCCTTTTATTAATGTTTCCATAATGACTACTATTTGTTTTAAACCATTCCATCAACCAATATATTATGCCAACCTGGCTCATCAAAGGTAAAGTTTTAATAATTTCACTGTTACTTTGTGCTGTGGTTTATCTGTGTTTTTCCTTTAACCATTGACTGGGTCTTCATGGTAGGCGGATGGTGACACCGAATTGTGGTGAGTCTCAGGCACACAAGATGCTCAGAAAAACAAAGTGCACACTTACCAGGGCCCTGGCTTAGAACCACTGATCTCCTTCTCAGAGGTATGATAACAGAATAAAACACAGACAAGATGTATACTTTAGTTGCAAGGGGAACCAGGATGAGCAAAGCACAATGAAGGAGTAAATCTACAAGTCATGATGTCCTTGGCCATTATTAGGTGCACAGGTTGCCTGGGGGGTGTGCTGGGCTGAGGAAGTTGTGGGGGTAAACTGCTCCCTAGGTCAAAGTTCAAGAGCTGAGGAATAATGAATTTTTGGAGAAGTACTCAGGAATGGGGCATGGTAAACTACTAACCTGATTGTCTTCTCACTGTGACTACTGAGCTAGAAGAAATTTGAAGGAGTCAAGTCCTTAGCTGCCATGTTATCTTTCTTTGAGTCACCAGAAATTAAGACTATCTACCAGTCTCTCTTTTAGCTTTAATTTATCTGTAAACCATACATGGATCTTACCACAATTTGGGAAGGTCCAGGATAGACTTTTGATTTATTCTTGGGCCAACTTATTAATATCAGTTATTTCTGACTCTGCACTGTGTCAAACTGGTCCTCAACAGTTCCCCCCTTTTTGTTTTTGTAATTGCAGCAGTTGAAACATTGTGACTTCAGGTTAAATAGGTCTAGGTATTGTGATGTTCAGATACCCTGTAGCAGACTGGGAACAGAAATAAAAGACACAGCATATTAGTATAATTGATCCAGCATAGAATCTAAAATAGGTCTGGTGGCAGGAAACTTCACCAGTCTGAAGATCTTTCTCCATGGCCATACCTTCAGGATGGCACCCATAATGGTGTTTCATGACCGTCAGTACACAATCATATCCTGGTCCCCACCTTGTTAACTTCACTGGGCCATCCTACTTTTTTGTTAAGCCCTTTTACAGGACTTGAAACTTAGGCGTGCTCACTGATTTCTCCTTTTGCCAATGAAGTTCTGATGAAGTGTATTTTCTGAAAATAGATTTAAAAAGAGTTAATTAAGTGGCAAGATCTAATTATGAGTATGGGGGGCAACTCTATTCCTCCTTTCAGTTTTTACAATTGAATTTTAAGAGATAGATATGGGTCTTTTTTCTTAAAGCTTGGCTTTGAGTGAATCTCTTTGGCTGTAATTGGATTTTGTGTTGAGGCCCCTGCCTTGTCTGACTGTTAGTTTTTCCACTGTGGTTAGAGGAGACTGGGTGTAATTTTTGTCTTAATTGCTTTGAATTGGCAAGGTGCAACCTAGGAAAGACTGCAGTTAGGAGTCTTCTACATAGAGTTAATCTATTTGGCCTTAAACAGAAACCTTGTTGCAGTTTAGCAGTTATGAGCTCTCTTTATAAGTTTGATCTGGTGGACCTCCATAGAAGAAATCTAAGAATGTTTATTGTAAGTTTCATCTGTATGATCACTTTGAGTTTGGCAGTTTTTAAGCAAGAATAAAACAATTTTTTTGAGACATTAGAGCATGTAAAATCAAAGCATGAGCACTAGAATGGAAACGCAGGCCTAGAAAAGAGCAAAATCTAGAAAGTGTTTTTCAGGTTCTGGAATAGTGGCTGAAACCCACTGGCTCTGGAGTCTGATATTGTGTTGTATATCTCTCTAGTTTTAGTTGATCTTAGCTATAGAATTTAAGTGTTTTTGTTGGGCATTTATAGATTCTACTTTAGCTTTTGGATGTTTTGTTTTGTTTCCATAAAAATTGTTAGGCATGGTGTAATTGGAAACTGCCAGAAGGGGTTAACAATTGGAGGTCCTTTTTTTTTAGATCTAACATTATCATAGCACTGTTTTTATATACCTTTTTTGTTACACTTTTCTGCTGGATGTTTAAGACCAAGTTAAAGTGAGACCTACCTTAATAAAAATTCACCTCTGCTATCTGTCAAGGTCGTGTGTGCTCAGCCATTACTTCTGAACCACATATACCACCTCTCAGTTCATCTTTCAGTGTCATCCACAAGGGTGAGTCATAGCCTTTATTTGATTAATCACTTTCTATGTAGCATGGGAGAATTTTCTCTCCAGTGGCACTCCTTTGGCACACTCCACTCTGTTCCCATTCTCTAGGACCCAGAAATCTCCTTTGTCAGGAGGTTTTGTGACTTGACAGAGGTGTATGAAGCTGCAGAAAAGATTTCTCCATGTCCTGAGAATTTGTTGATCTCAGAGGGCTGGGCCAAATTTTTGGCTGTCCTCTTAGCTTAGCTATCTTTCTGCTTTTGACCTCTAAACCTTAGTTGTTGTATGCCCAGAAAAGAAGATCTGTGACATTAGTATTGTAGTAGGTTTCATTCTTATAATTTTATCTAAACACTAAGCATTTGAAAAAAAGTATCTCAGAAGACTATTATTTCTTGTCAACCATGGTTTTCCTAGTTGAATCACTGAAGAATATTAAGGCATTAGTTATACAGTATTAAAATAATACTCAATATTAAAAGCCACATTTAAGCATGACACTCATGGTGACATTATTTTGTAATACATTTAAATGTCCATCTTAGTATGCAATAGAGTGACACATATAGCTTACACATCACATAAGTTTTTAAAAGCTATTATTTGACTGGTAAACTAATGTTGATGAGACATATCATTTATCAAAAGTAGCTGAAGCACAAGAGAAAGGCAGCTATCTGAGTCTAAAAGAAAAAGCTTATCATCATCAACAATTTCAATTTTACTTCTCAGAAGACATCTGCATCTGGAAGTCATGAATACATTTAATACACCATGAGATTAACAATAATTAATTATTATAGCTTTATGGAAACCTGTTTCTTAATTTAGTTTTGTGTCAAAACATCTTTTAATGATACCTTATAGTTTTACTCATAGAAGACTTAACCTTTTGACAATGACCAATATAAATGCATCACATTTATATGCATATAAAGGCATTTGACAATGTTTTTTGGGGTGTTTCCCATAATGCTATAGGGATTATTGTGGCTCTCATTAATGAACAAGGGTTGGATAAATATTTTCATGCAGCTGCTTCCTCGTTCATCAAGGGGAGTTGTCCTGTCCAACAGTTCTCTTAAGCCCAATGTGTTCTCATTTAATTATCATAACAAATTTTTGATGACATATGAAAATGAGATCATAACACTTAGCACATTACTTCTGAACAAGGAAAGATTCCTAAATCATGATACACAGATAACAATATGCATTATATTTACAAAATCAATTTTAACGTCATTTTGATCTGCTGGCAACTTGGATGGAAGCATGATTTTAATTTGGAGGACATCTACAAACTAGTTTAAGTTATAGATAAATTTTTAAAATCTAATGGCAAAAAGAAGAACTCAAATAGAACAACTATTGAACTCAAATAGAACAACTGTTTTCTGATTACACAAACAAACACACATAAGACAATTTATTCATAAAATCAGAGTGCGTGCACAAGAACTTAAATTTCTCAAATTATATCACGATCTCTTTTTCATTTTGGATGCCCTGATTTTAGGTATAACAATACCAATTTTTGTTACTTTTTGTTTCTAATGACTATTAAATAATTTTTACATTTTAAAAATATTTTATTCATTTATATTTCCATTTTTGAGAAGCACCCAATTTCCTGTTGGATTGTATGCTTTTATATTATTAATTTGTAGGAATTGTATATATTCTAGATATGAATCAATTTTCTTTTCAGTAGAATCTCTTAATTTCCAGGTATCCTATTGTATGTTTTACTTTATTTATTATTTTGTTTTTACATCTTATTAGTATATCATTGCTTTTCAAAACTTTTGAAGTTATCTTGCCTTTCATTTTCCTAAAAAATTTGTTGATTTACCTTTCACATTTGACTCAAAATTTTACAATTTTTCCAGCTTGTTGGAGCACACCTGCAATACTAGCATGTGGGAGGCTGAGACAGGAGGCTCCCCAAGTTTGAAGGCAGCCTGAACTACATAGTGAGCTTAAGGCCAGCCTAAATCACACACAGAGACCCTGTCGCAAAAAACAAAAATCCAAACACAAGACCAAACAAGAAACTATGTCATTTTAATGTCTTCTAGCTGTCATTACTTCTTTTAAGAAGGGAAATTATTTCATTTCTCTGAAGTTAAACTATGAAGCCGTGTGCCTCTGACTGCTGTTGTTCTTAATAGTGATACAATTCATGCAGCATACTTTTTTCCTGTATGTATTTCAGCGCAAATTTGTAGGGACTCTGTATTAATCTTTGTATTCAGTGTGGTATCTTTTGTCAGGCTGAGTATATTTTTAGACATATACTTTCCAATAATGCCTCTGGAAACTAATAAGTTCTTAGCAATACAGGATGTGGCTCTCCTACATTTTTTTCACTAAGTAAATTTTACTTAACAACAACAATAAAAAATACTTTCTTTTTATTCCAAGACTATTTCAATTGATCTTTCTTTACAACTGTTCTTGCTTTCTGAACACCTTCTTACAATAATGCAGTAATCCACAGGTCTGAAGATTATTTTTAGGAGAACTTTGGCAATATAGAGAAATCATTGAAAATTTTCAGCAGTAAATTCATACTGTCAGAATCTCATCTTTAAAATATGTTTCTTGTATATACATACAAACAAAATATGTTTCTTGTATATACATATATACAAACTGAAAATGTGTTAATCATTAAAAACACAATTTTTTGTTAGATGACTGGCACTAAGGTTTGAATTTAAGTGAAAAGGAGAGAAATATGTAGATTAAAATATTGATCCAAAAAAAGTAACATTTATTATCTGTGATGAAGCTATACCTTTTGGTTTCATTTTTTGTTTGTGTGTGTGTGTGTGTGTGTGTGTGTGTTTTATTTTGTCTTGTTTTCAGACAAGCTCTTGCTATGTAGTTCAGAGTGACCTGCCCACTACGTATTCCAGTCTAGTTTTCAACTGAAAGCGATGCCTCTGCCTCAGTCTTCTGAGCACTGGGTTCTAGTACTGATGTGCACTATTACGCCTGATTCTTTATTCCATTTTAAGGTTAAAATTTTTCCTATAGAAATTCTTAAAATCAAAGAGATTCTATATGAAAGTCTTACTCGATAAATGCAGAGTAGTCAGTTTTTAATCATTCTCATAAATATAAATATTCCTTCCAGCAACATGAGTCTACTTATCTGAATGTTATGGATTTCCACATTTTAATAGTATCATTAACATAAAATTACTGATGTATTGCCTGCCCTTTATTGTTATCACTGAGGAGTACCACAAGTGGTGACATTTCTGTCAAGACATTATAAAAAATAGTCAAAGACAATAAAGAAAAGAAATAACACATTCTCCCAGGCACTAAAGAGGAAACTGAAGGAGGAAGGTTTGTTTTCGATGCATCCTGACAGACCACAGCAGGGTTCTTCCCAGGAAATGTTACCAAGCATATTTCAATTGAAGCGATGAACTTTAATACGAATTCCTCCTTGCACGTAAGTGTGTACTGTGTGATAATCACAAGTCTATTTATTCAACAGCTGGATCTCGGGATTAGAATGAAGTTGACAGAGCATAGAGAATTATGGTCCTACAGAGAAAAGAAAATCCTATTAACCTTTAAAGCCCTGTTTTTCTTGGGCTTTTCGTTTAAAACTCAAACATAACCCACTGCTTATGTTAGATTTTATGGGTTAGATTCACAGTGAAGATGGAAATATATACATATATTATTGATAAATGGTCGTTTAAATTTAGAGAGTGAGTCCAAACAATGGTGAGCATTTAAAACTAGTTTAAAGTAACAAACAGAAATTGAAGTGGTAATGTATGCAAAAGAAAAAGTCTTAGATGCCATCAAAATGCATGCAGTATACACGGAGAAATTCAGTGTCTGTGCTGCTGTAGCTGTCTCTCTCTGCCCTCCCTGGGTTCATTTTTCTGCTCAGCTCTCCTGGACAGCAACACATTGACTGTTCTATGTGTATGATACATGGCAATTAATTTATATCCTGCACTCTTACCTAACAATTAAAACACAATTTGATAGCAGTTATTGATATGTATAAGCAGTGATTTTTAAAATAAAAAGAACCGCCATGTTGACAACTAAATTTGGATGAAAACTACTAACAAACCTACCTGAACTGGGAAAGAAATGCTTTTCCCTAATTGGAAGTAAAAGTTACACATAGAATAAAATTCTTGTTTCAAAATTTGTCATTGCCATAAATTGATACTAAGAGCAGGTGAAGACTATTGCTTGAATATAACTGACCTGGCTTATGAAACATTATGCTCACAAGAATCCACCGTACCTTACACTGAAATAACAGACAGGCTGCATGACATGACATTTATTAAATTTGGCTTTTTCAAATATAAGACATGGCAAAATGTCACCTTAATGAACACTGACAGCTGGGCCAATGATGTGTTCCCTGGCAGCACAGATATACATATTCATTTAAAGGATTTCATGATATATGTTATCCAAAATTAAACAAGATTGGAGTCAGAACTGAATTAAATCACCAAAAATATTATATGAACATTATTTTCTAGTAAAGAGTGCTAGCTACTTGGCACTATTTAGTTGATGTATACTTATTGACTATGTAATGGGAAATAGCAAAATAAGACTATGGAAATCAATAGTTGATAGAGAATATTTCCTGTATAATTACAGACTGGAAGTCTGGCCCCGTACTACCAGGATCCTTCAAATATTCTGATTTTGTAGATTTTGTAGAGTAATGTTACCACGTATGACTTGCATTTGCATCCAGAATGCATACAACTCTAAAAACTGTTTTGCCTTAATTATAATGCACATAGTTTTCATTTCAATCATTTATATCCGTCAAACCCTGTTGAAGTGTGTCCTTGGATAAAATAATTAGATCTCTACTTATTTACAGTGTTTTCTCCATCACTTTCTCCCACTTAGTACGAATATTCATGAGGTCCATCATGTCACAAGCCTAGACAGAAAGACCATACCTTCCCTCATTCCTTTTAACTGTATAAAGATAAGGGTTCACTGAGGAATTCTTTCTGTCTAAGGCATTCTTCCTTAGGTTCTACCTTACATCATTTCAGACACGAAGGTCTGGATTCTACATTAAGTATAATATCCTCTGAAAGTTTAAGTAGCAGTATAATTTTGAGTTTAAAAATTTAACCTAAAATTGGTTTTTGCTTTAAATAGAGTATTTGACCTCTAAGCCATTTTCTGCTGTTCTTTGTATCCCTTTTCTGTTAGAATAGTCTGAAAACCAGCTAAACAAATAAGAGGGAATATTTTGGAGTTCTTGTGACACACTTCTCTGAATTTCTTCTGCATGTCAGCCCAAACTCTGACCTTAGCATCTTTAGTCCAAAAATATCACTATATAATCCTTGAACTTTTTTTCTGAGCAATCTTAGAACCGAGAAAAATTGCCTTCAGTAAAGAATTCAGGATAAATGTGATCTTATATTTTCCACTTGGTTCACAAATAATATAATACTGGAGGAACAAAGAGGTTTGGACACTGACTCCTTTTTTCTGATTTGGGTCGTTGAATGCATAATGGTAGCATATACTAAAATAGAAATCATTGTCAGCCCTGTACTCCTTCATTTATACTTGGCAGGTTGACCTTACTGGACCCATTATTTTTGGATCCCTGGCCAATAGAACTATGAACAACTAAATTTCGGTTGTTTAAGCCACCCATTCATGACATTTTTTAATGATACACAGAAATGTCTAATACTTTGGTACTGAAAAATAAATACAGAAGGAATTTTGGAACTGAGTAATGACTAGAATGTGCAGTTTTCAGGTGCAGCTTTAAAATATGAATATTTTAGGGTGCTTCTGATAAGGGCTCAGAAAGTGAAGAGGAGAACTGGAAAACTAAGCTCCCTCTTTTTTATCTTAAAGAGAATAAAACAAAAGAGGACAGAATAAAGCAGATCAGAACAGAACAATGCAAGCAACACAGCACTTCACAACAAGATAATTGGATATCAACAGTAGCTACCATAATGTCTCTCTCTTTGAAATAGTTGAGCTTAGCTTCACATACAATAATATCAAACATAACAAAACAGAATAAAACCATTCAAGAGAATAAATGTATTACAATGCATTCTGAACCAAATAACAGAAAATGAATAAAGACTACTATAATATCTCATTTTCCATAAAAATTTGTTTATACTATTACACATATTAAAATCCAACACAGCATGATAGAATGAATAGTAAAAGAAGAACAAAAGCATGGTAGGACTTCAAAACAAGATGATATTAAATCAGCAATGGCTGCCATAATGTCTTGTTTTCTTCAAAGTAGCTGTTCATACCATCACATATAATAAGATCATTCTAACCAATGAATAAAAACATTATAAAACTTCAAAGCAATATAATGGGGAACCATGATTACCATAGAATCTGATGTAATTTTACCATTTCATATACTAGGGAGACCATAGGTTATTTGTACAAGTGAGTTTGATTTATTTTGTTTATGAGTATGGTCTCAAGTTGCACCCATTTATTTATAAATATTTCAATGTGATCATTCTTTACAGCTGAGTAGTACTCCATTGTATCAAAGTACCACAATTTTTTTATCCATTCCTCAGTTGATGGCACTTAGGTTGTTTCCAAAATCTGGTTATTACAAATTGTGCCACTATAAGCATGGGGGCACATATATCACTGTGGTAACATGTTTTCAGTTCTTCTGGGAATATGCCTAGGAGTGGAATAGCTGGGTAAAATGGGACTTCCAATCCCAGTTTTGTGAGGAAACTCCAGACTGAGCGCCACAGTGGTTGCACCAGTTTACACTCCCACCAACAGTGCAGAAGAGTTTCTTTTTCCCCACAGCCTCTTCAGCATTGTTGGTAGTTTTCTTGATTCTGGCCATTCTTTCTGGAGTGAGATGAAGCCTCACTCCAGAAAGTGGTTTTAATTTGCATTTCTCTAATGACCAATGATGATGAACATTTTTTCATGTATTTATTTGCCATTCAGATTTCTTCATCCGAGAACTGTGTGTTCATCTCGGATACCCATTTTTGGATTGGGTCTTTGAATTTTGGGGGTCTGATTTTTTTTAATCCTTTATAACTTTTAAACAGAAGTCCTTTATCTGAGTACAGTTCATTAAGAATTTTTCCCAGTTTGTGGATTTTCTTTTCATTATGCTGGAGATTTATTTTGACATGCATAAACTGTTTAATAAGATGTGATCCCAGTTATTGATTCTGGGAAGTATTTCCCATGCAGTTTGGTTCTTGTTCATGAATTCTCTACCTACGCCTATGTCTTCAAGATTTTTACCTACTTTGTCTTCCAACAGATTTAGAGATCTATTTTAATATTTAGATCTTTGATCCATTTAGATTTTAGTTTAGTACATGGTGACAGGCATGGGTCTAGTTTTTAGGTTTTGGCATATGGATAGCCAGTTTTTCCAGCACTATTTATTAAAGAGACTGTCATTCTTCCATGTTTGGCCCCTTTATCAAACATAAGGTGGTTGAGTGTGTTTGGAACTGTGGTTGTATCTTCTAGTCTATTCCGTTGATCTTCAGATCTGTTCTTATTCCAGTACCATGTTGATTTTACTACAGTAGCTTTGTATTATAACTTCAAGTCAGGGATTGTGATGCATCTTGCCTTGGCTTTGCTGCTTAGAATTGCCTTTGCTATTCTAGGTCTCTTCTAGTTCCAGATGAATTTGAGGAGTGATTTCTCTAGATCTATGAGGTATGTTAGTGGTATTTTCATTGGGATTGCATTGAATCTGTATTACAATTTTGGGAGAATGGCCATTTTCACAATATTTATTCTTCCTATCCATGAACAAGGGATGTCCTTCCATTTTCTGAGGTCCTCTTCAATTTCTTTTTCAGGGTATTATAATTTTCCCTGTAGCTCTTTTACTTTCATTAGATTAATTCCTAAGTATCTCATTTTTTTTGGATGCTAATGTGAAGGGTGATGCTTCTCTTATTTCTTTCTCAGTAACTTTGTTGTTCGTGTATAGGAATGCTATTGATTTTTGAGTATTGACTTTGTATCCAGTTACATTGCTGAATTTGTTATATCTAGGAGTCTTACAATGGAGTATTGGAGGTCTTCTATGTAGAGTACCATGTCATCTGCAAATAATGACAGTTTAACTTCCTCTTTTCCTATCTTTACTCCTTTTATTTCTCTCTCTTGTCTAATTGCTCTGGCTAATATTTCCAGTACTATGTTGAATAGAAACGGTGATAAGGGACATCCTTGCCTTGTGCCTGATTTTAAGGTAAAGGCTTTCAGTTTTTGGCCATTTAATATGATGCTGGCTGTTGGTTTGTCATAGATGGCCTTTATCATATTGAGGTAAAGACCATCTATTACAATTCCCTGTAGGGTTCTTATCATGAATAGGTGTTGCATCTTATCAAAAGCTTTTTCTGCATCTATAGAAATGATCCTGTGATTCTTACTTTTGGCTCTATTGATATGGTAGATTCCATTTATTGATTTACATATGTTGAACCTTGCCTGTATGCCTGGGATGAATCCCACTTGGTCATGGTGTATAATCTTCTTGATGATTTGCTACATCCTGTTTGCCAATATTTTATTGAGAATTTTTGCATCTATGTTCATTAGGGAGATTGGCCTGTAGTTCTCTTTTTTTAGTTGGGTCTTTCTCAGGTTTTGATACTAGAGTAATATTTGCTTCCAGGAATGATTTAGGGAGAATTGCTTCCCTTTTGATTTCATTGAATAGTTTGAGGAGTGTCAGCATTAGGTCTTCTTTGTATTTCTTGTACAATTCTGCAGTAATTTGTCTGGGCCTGGGCTCTTCTTTGTTGGTAAGGACTTAATTACATTTTCAATTTCATTGATAGAAATTGGGTTATTCAGCAGTTTTATGTCTTCTTGATCCAGCTTTGATGGTTCATATGTTTCTAGGAATCTTTCCTTTTCTTCTGTGTTATTGAACCTATGAGAGTAGAAGTTTTCAAAATAGGTGTTGATGATCTTCTGTATTTCCACAGAGTTGGTAGTGATTTCAACTTTTTCATTCTGTATTGCATGAATTTGAGTCTTTTCTTTCCTTTTTATAATTAGGTTGGCTAGGGGCTTATCAATTTTATTTATTCTTTCAAAGAACCAACTCTTTGATTCATTGGTTCTTTGTATTGTTTTCTTAGTCTCTATTGCATTAATTTCTGCTCTGATCCTTATAATTTCCTCCCTTCTTTTGGCCTTGGGGTTGGCTTGCTCTTCTTTTTCTACATGTTTGAGGTGTGGTATCAGATTGTTTACTTGTTTGTGTTCTGTTTTCCTAATGTGGAAGCTCAGTGCAATAAATTTTCCTCTGAGGACCACTTTCATTGCATCCCTCAGATTCCGGTAAGTTGTATTTGTATTTTTGTTTGCTTGTAGATATTATTTAATTTCTTCTTTAATTTCCTGTGTGACACATTGATTGATCAAGAGTGTATTATTCAATTTCCATGCGTTTGTCGGGGTTTTTCAGTTTCTTTTATTGTGAATTTTTAGTATCTTTTTAAGTTTTTTTTTTTTTATCAGTACCAGGGATCGAACTCACAACCACATGCTTACAAGGCTTGCACTTATGCCATTGAGGTAAATCCCCAGTCCGGATTTCTAGTTTCATGGCACTATCATCTGATAACTTGCATGGGATAATTTCACTTCTTTTGCATTTACTTAAACATATCCTATGGGCTAGTATATGGTCTCTTTTAGAGAATGTCCCATGTACTGCTGAGAATAATGTATATTCTGATATTATTGGGTAGAACACTCTGTATGTGTCTATCAAGTCCATTTGTTAGCAGGTATGATTTAGTTCTGCTATTTCTTTGCTGATTTTCTATCTAGTTGATCTGTCCCTTTGTGTCAGTTTCCATATTCATGTTTGGGAAGTTTTCAGTTATTACTTCTCTAAATAGCCTCTTGATATCATTTGTGTTGTCCCCTTCTTTTTCATTCATGCCTATTAATCTTATGTTGTTTTTCTTTGCATCTTCTTGCAGCTGTTGAATTGTATTTCCTGATTTCTTGTTATTTTTTGAAGATCTTTCCTTTCCTGTTCACTAGCTGCAATCTTATCTTCAAGGTCTGAGATTCTATCTTCACTTTCATTGAGGTGGTTTTTGCAACTTTCAATAGAATTTTTGATTTTCTGTATATCTCTTTGAATCTGCTTCATGTATTCTGCTTGCAAAATACTTACAGTAGATTTTAAGTGTTTGAAGCTCAAAAATTTTATTAAATTTCATTTTTTACAGAGGTGAGTAGAGTTTTTTATATTTTATTTAGTAATATCTAATTGCATTACAATCCAATACAATTTTTAAAAAGAAAATAAAGAGTGCACTAGACCATAAAGAAAATAATGTCTAAAAATCTTTTTAAAAAATTACAACCATGTGAGGTAATGCATATTTGAATTAGGTTTAGACAACCTACAAAGAGTGTGTGTGATTTTATATAGGTATTTCCAAATATCATATTGCATGTGACAGATTTATATAGAATTTTGCATGTCAATTAAAAACTGTTTAAAACAGAATAAAATTAAAACCTAATTTTGATTGAAGAAATGTTATTAAAAATGTATTCAATTAGTTATTGAAAAATCAATCTCAGATTTGAGTTTTACATTTGATGTTAACTGAATTCATTGAGTTCACATGTTGCATTAATGCTACCAAGTTTTAATAAGTATATTAATTTTGGAAATGCAATAACTCTATAAGTGAAATACTTCTCATAGAGTAATAAAAATGTGTATTGTATTAAGTTAAAGATTATAAGTAGGATACAAACTGTGCAGTTTTAGTATTTGAAGTAATTTATTTTAAAATACAGCATTTGGAATTTATTTCCTATCATTTTTGTTAAACACATTTTAATGGTACTTTGTATTCTATTACAGCAAATTAATATAAGACAAAATATATTCAAATGTAACATAGTCTCTGACAAAGCACATCTATGATGTTTTATTCCAACATAAACAAACATGCACTCAAACAAAAACATGAAGTAATTATTGAACTTTACAGTGTGGAACATAACCTTTTTAAATCAGTAGACTCATACTCCAAATTGACACATGTAAACACTAGGGAGTGATTTCATTTTAAGCCAGAACTGGGGGCTTATCCCTGTAATTTCAGCACTCTTGGAGACTGGGGCAAGAGGATCATAAATTCAAGGCCAACCTGGGCAACTTAACACCTTAGTAAGTCATTGTCATTGTATTAAAATTAAAAAAATAAAAATTGGAGGATGTAGCTGAGAGCAAAATCCCTAAATTCAATCCTTACTACTGGAAAACAAATAGTTAATCATCTTTTAATTAGCAAAGTCTATATTCTTAGGTACATTTGTAAAATTAAAAGAAATTCAATTATACCAATTTGATCATTATTTCAATTCCTGTATTTTATTTAGCTATTATATATGTCATGTAAAGAGAATGTTATGGTTGATGCATTGTGTCAGCTTGAGAAGTTTAGAAGTTTAACTAAGAGATTCAATAGGGATCCAGGATCCTTTCTTTGTAAATATCCTTATCCTGGGCCACAGGCAGACATAAAGATTTTTGTGAGTGCTACATCTACCCTGCAGTGGGGGTGATCTGCATACAATATAAGGGTGGAGAAGAGGCTCATTCTCTTCTCTTTTTGCTCTGGCTGCTTTTGCTGGCTGCTGCCTTGAAGTGTTGTCCCAGTGCCATGGCCCCCCTGCCTTGGAGCCAGCTGATTATGGACTGAAATCTCTACAGTGAGTTAAATAAACCTTTTTTTCTTTCATTTTAGGTGTCAGGGATTTTGTACAGCAATGAAAGAAGAGTAACCAACACAAAATTTGGTACCAGTAGTGGGGTCATTGCTATGAATATACCTGACCACGTGATTCAAGAACCTTTGGAAATGGCTTGTGGGAAGACTGGAAAGGTTCAGAGATGTCTCCTGAAAGATAGCCCTGAAACATCTTAGACTATTCTGTATGGGAGATTCTGGTCATAGTTCAGAAGACCAGAAAATTAGTAAAGACCAGGTATGGGAGGTTTCTGCTGGGAAGAAGGACTGTATTGGTTGCTGGACTCCAGATGATGTGTGTTATGGCTTGGTAAAAAGTTTGTCTGCATTTTTCTCATGTCCAGAGATTTTGCCTGAGACTGAGATTAAGGGTGGTGAACTAATTAATCTGGCAGAACAAATTTCAAGGCAGTCCAATGTTGAGGGAATTGCATGGCTATTGTTGGGAGCCTTTAGCCAGGTTTATGTTCTGAATCAAGAGCAAATAGCCCAGAAGTATGATTTGAAATGTGAGTTTGGCCAAAAAGGAAGTTCTAATAAAGCTGTGGACTGCAAAGACAGAGCTGGGAAATCTCAATTCTTGAGAAGCATAGGAGAAAAGAAAAGATGGTATGAAGGCATCACAAAAAGCAGCAAATCTTGAACCTTTGTAGCCTAAAACCTGAAAAAGTTAAAGATTTTGTTTTGAGGCAAAAGCTGCAGAGCATCATGTTCCAGAATGTTGGCAGCATAAGAAATTTGTCCATCAGAATTGGATTCAGAGTGCCCAGTGATTGAGGCACTCGACCCCTACAGCCAAGAGAGAGGAAAACTTGGCTACTGCTCCAACTTGCAGCTGATCTTGGCATCATCCACATGGTGCTGGTTTTATGTGCACATAGAATGCAAGAGTCCTGAGGTTATAAAGAATTCCACCCTGATTTCAAAAGGCCCGGGAGGCCAGACAATGTGCCCTGAGAAGGCAGTGTATGAAGCCAGAGGTGCAGTGGAGACCCCAGAAGTTTGGGAAACCCAGGAAGGTGAATGTTCTAAGGAAAATGACAAGGAGAGGGCATGGTGAGCCTAAGAGAAAAACTATGGGAGCTATAACCACCAGAAGTGTCATAGGGGTGGACTCACATGAGCCCTTTGGAGCTCACAATTGGCCATAGATTGCTTCAGATGCTGGACATTCAACCACAGGACTTAATGTTTGCCCTAATGGATTTTGAATTGCTTTCATCCAAATCTTTTGTAGTCTCCTGTTTGTAACTTTTGGAATGAAATGTTTGTCTTGTGCCATTGTATGTTAGAAGTGTGTAACTTTGTTTTCGTTTGTACAGGAGTTTGAAGCTAGGGTTTGCCTTATATCTCATCAGAGACCTAGAACTTGTACTTTTCAGCAGTACCGAAACTGTTAGGACTGTGGCAAATCTTGCAGACGGACTAAATGCCTTTTGCATAAAGGGATGTGCATGAGTTTGTGGCCAAAGGACAAAACGTTGTTTCTAATGTAATATAATGTTGATAGACTTAATGCTGGTTCTTAAGGATTGCTAAGCCTGTGTTATAATGTTCAAGTTGTGAAACGCTAAGAACAAGCTGTCTTGGTATCTGGAAGCTGGCTTAAAGAAATGCATCTGGTTGCCAAGATGACAAGGCATGGATTGTTATGGCTGACACATTGTGTCAACTTAAGAAGTTTAAAAGTTTAACTGAGAGATTCAGCAGAGAGTCAGGACCCTTACTTTCCGGTGCAAGAGGATACAGAGATTTCATGAGTGCCATGCCACCCTGGCTTGGAGCCAGCTGATTATGGACTGAAACCTCCACAAACAGTGAGCTAAATAAATCTTCCCTTCCTTCATTTTGGGTGTCTTCCCTTAATTTTTACTTGAGATTTAGATTAACCACATTTTAAATCTATACATTAATATCATGTTCATCTCTCTCACTATGTTGTTCAGTTAAAATTCTTCATTCCATTTTCTTCCCTGAGCTCTGCTTGTCCTTCCACAACTTTCTGTCTTTGTGATTTGCAGTTTAGAATTTATCTTTTATCAAACAGCCCTTTATTAGCTCTAGTTACTGCTAACATTTTGCATACTATATACTGGTTTATATTTGTGGAGTTTGCTAACACTGTTAGTCAACTCCTTCCTGCCAGTCTCCACATTGTTTTCTGAAATCTATTTTTTTATTCTATCTGTTTAACATTTTTCTTTACATGCATAAAATATCTTTATTTAGTCTGTGTCTTCAAATTTAACTTACCTGGGTTCAGAGGTTAAAGCATACCTTCTCTAACATGCTGTGTCAGATGCAAATCTTGCTGTAAGGTTGAGGGTCATTTTCTGTAACCAGATGTGTTCTCCCTGACAACTGTGTGCATTTTCTCTCTTTTAAAATTTACACATGTGAATTATACAGAAAAATGAGTCTCATTGAGCCATTTCCATACATTTCTGTAACATACTGTGAACATTTCTACATTCCTGGAGGGCACAGTAAAAGGATAACTACTTCTATTCCCTATTTGCTTTTATATTCTGCAGTTGTACTGTGAGGTAAGTATTGAATGGTGTCTGTCTCTGCTCTTTGAGAGAATGTGGGTCCTTTCTCTCTGAGAAGTTAAGTCTCCATTCTGTCACTGTTAAAGATACACATTTCTTGTTCATCATCACTTGTCATTTGAGAAATGCAAATTAAAACAGCATTGATATTTCATCTCACTCCAGAAAGAATAGCTGCCATCAAGAAATCAATTGATAACAAATGTTGGTGAGGCTGTGGGGAAAAAGGAACACTGCTCCACTGTTGGTGGGAGTGTAGACTGGTGCAACCACTATGGAAATCAGTATGGAGATTCTGCACAAAACTAGGATTGGAAGTTCCATTCAGTCCAGCTATTCCCCCTCTTGGGTATTTTCCCACAAATATTGAAAAGGTCATGTCACAGTGATATAGGTACACCCATGTTCATAGCAGCAAAATTTGTAATAGCTAAATCTTGGAAACAACCAAAATGCCCATCAACCACAGAATGGATGAAAAACATATGATATTTTTATACAATGGAAAATTACTCAGTTATAAAAAGGATGATATTGAGGCTTTTATAGGAAAATGGAGGCAACTTGAAACTATTCTCATAATTGAAATAAATCAGACTCACATTTGTAAATATGGTATTGTCTCTCTAGTATAAAAAATAATAATAATAAACTGAAAGAGTAACAAGATCTAAAATATATAATGGATATTGTAATAATGAAAGGAAAAGAAAGTGCTCAAAAGGAAAGAACAACTTACTGTATGTATAAGTGTGCAAGATAGATAAGCATACTACTAAGTTTTTGTTAGTACATGAAACAGAATAGTTTATGCTGCCATTGTTTGACTATCTGTTCATTTTTATGCTTTGATCTTGTAACTTGAACAATTGCTTCTAAGATAACAATATGTAATATATCAACTAGTGATGATTTCTTAATGTTATTTTTTAAAATTCTGTATCATTTCTACCCTTTTTCTGTTTTGCTTTTTTTAGTTAAAAATAAAGATACACACTTCTGAATATCGAGGTTTGTGTTTACTACTTGCTCTAAATATTCCTTTCTCCTCTCGTTATTTCTTTCAGATAGGAGGGTCTTCTTAATTTATCCCTCATGGGATTTAAACCTATTTAATTTCCTTTTCCTTCATTTCCTTTTTTTCTTTCCTCTCTTCCTTTCTTTCTGTCTACTTAACTGCTTTCTTTCTTTCTTTCTTTCTTTCTTTCTTTCTTTCTTTCTTTCTTCCTTTTGTTCTTTCATTATTTTATGCCCTGAATTACAGGCTGTCTTCATAGTTAAATTCCAATATATTATTTTTTATTTGTCACTATTGCTCAACTACAAACAATACATTTGGTAATTCTTCTTAGAATTTGTTATATATACATATAATATTCCTTTCATACCATTCTTTATTCCTTTAATGTTTTGGGGTTTCTTCATTTGTACTCAAGTCTATTTACTCATTATTCTTTCAGAGTATGATCATACATTTCTCCTGGAGGATTTATTTTCGCATCCTCTGTGCTGTGAGCTCATCTTCAGTTGAGGTGGGCTTAATTTACCCTAAGGAATCCATGTACCCAGCACTGTGGACACCTCTCCTCAGACAGCAGCTGACTTTCCTCACATTTGTATCTTGCTGATTTGCTGACCAAGTGTTTATGGCATCTTTTCAACGTTTCATCTTAGTGCCAAAGAATTAGTGTGAACCTTTCATTTCTGTGCCCAGTAGTAGTGTTCCAATTTTTGTGGGCGACCATTTTCTACTACACTAGCAAGTCAACAGTTCACATGCCCAAGAGATTTTATCACTATTTGTCTTTTGTAGTGAACTTGCCTCCAACACCTACCTACACAGACTCCCCAGATTTAACTACTCCCTCCAGTCAGAGCTTAGCACGGACACCAGGAGCTCAGGCCCTGAGAACTCTCTCATCTGTAGCTTTTACTCCCTACTAGGAATTTTTGTGCTCTTTCTTTTTTGCCACTAAATATTTTGCTTTCTCAGACACTCACTTAGCAATGACTAATGTCTTGGCGATGGAGAACTGCTTGGTCTGCCGTAGCATAGCACGGACGGGGAGAGACGCAGTGCGTGAGCAGATTTCACATGGGCCAAGTCTGCCATTTCTTTCACACAGAGTGCCATGCTGATACATTAGGCAAGTGTACAGAAGCTATTTACTTGGTTACAGATACTACTCTTTTTTAATTGACCAGTACATGTTTGTAATACATAATGAGTACACTCACCATGGGGAGCCAGTAAATGTCCTCTTAGTCCCCTTTAACTTCCTTTCTCCTCCTTTCCTTATCTTATCTCTTAATGCCTAGATCCCTCTCCATCCTCTGTTTCCCATAACATGTCTGGATTTCACTCTTAAATTATTTATGCTTTGAGTCTCTCATGTAAGAGAACTCTCCAAAAGTTAACCTTAACCTGTCACATTTTCTTTATCAATTCATCTGTCGATGAGCAAATATAGGCAGGCCACTTTCAAGATCTGGATATGAGTTGGGTTGTAATACACAGAGGTATGCAATGGGTATATCTGTGCTACCATAATATGATGTCTTTAACTCTTTTTGGGAGACACCAAGAAGAGGAATAGCTTCATCAAATGGGAATTTCTATTTCTATTTGTGAGGGACCTTTGCACTGATTACCCCAGTATCTTTCTACTTTATATTCTTATCAACAATTTAGAAGACTTCCTTTTCCCCATATCCTCATCAGGATTTTTAAAAATTGCTTGATAATAGCCATTCTTTTTGGAGTAAGATGCATTAATTTTGTTTTGATTTTCATTTCTGTAATGGCCAGAGGTGATGAACATATTTTCATGTATTTATCAGCCATCTGTACTTTTTCTGAGAAGTGTCTCTTCATTTGGTTTGCTCAGTTTTTTATTGTATCATTTATTTTGGGTGTCTCAGTTTTTGTTCTAAATACTAGAAAGGTAGTAATGAATGGATAACAGAAATAATTCTTGACCTCAGAAAGGTCACATTTAGTGTAAAATACAGAAATAAAAAACAGAAATGGGTGTCTGAGATTTCTACACCAATAAACAAGGATAGGCATTTTCCTTTGGTCTCTAGTGGCACAACTTCTCCTTCATCCAATGATTCCCAAAGTCACAGTCCACCCAGACAGTGACTCAGCAGCCAACCACAATTCCTCTCCTGTGTGACAGTGGAGGTTGCTGACCCACTGTCATGATAATAAACCTCCCACTTCCTAAATGGAGAGGCCTGTTAAGTAACTAAAGAAATGCCTGCTGCTTGGTCTCATAAAGAAGCAGAAAAATGAGGGAATATTATCCCAGCCACCAAGTGAGCAAGAACATTAACTGCAGATACATAGGTTGCTTCTCCTATGTCCTAATCTGCCCTATAGGATTAGTTGTCTTTCCTCTTTAAGAAAGTCATTGCTGAGCTACAATACCAGGCTCATTACCACAAAGGACAGTAGAAAAGACTTATAAAACTAATGTTATCCTAAAATAGTTTTACAGGTGCTTTCAGAAGACACAACTTATGTCAGAGACGAGTGATCGCATTATTCTTAGCAGAACATGTAGCAGGAGTGTCACGATATTTCCTCAGTCTCTGTTGTACGGAGTTGTACAGGGGTTGTACGGAGAACAATTAGAATCAGGACTCAGAATTTATAATATTATTTTATGATGGTCACCCAGAGTTAAACACAAGAAAGTGCAGGAAATCTGTCCACAACACAAAAGATTTAGAATATTCACCTAAGGGACTGGATCCCACAGCAATGTCCTGCATAAGTCCAGATGAAAACCTAGAGCCCATGACAATGCCTCCATGAGTCCAACGGGAGGTCTAGAGCCCACAAGAAGGGCTCATGCCAGTTTCTTTTATGAGTCTGCGCTGGGAAGGCCCAAAGGTCAGTAGTAGAAGCTACTACTAGTCTATGCTAGCGGGGTGAAGGAGCTGTGCACATAGGTTGAGGGTTCTACAATGGAGCTAAGGAGTCATGCTTAAAATAAGAACCAGGGCTTCCCTGAAAAATACCACAGCCATCCTCAGCGACACAGAGGTCCCAAGCTCCTCTGATGGTAAGAACAGTCGAGTACATGCCAGAAAGCCAGCGTGACGAGTTTCTTCTCGAGATTAAAGGGCAAATGTCTTCCCCTTTGGAGACGGAAGCGATGCTCGATGTAAAGGCCAGAGCTCCCCCAAAGTGAACCACAGTCACTCTCACCAGCAAGGTCCTGGGCTTCTCTGATGACAATGGTTGAATTCACACTGGGGAAGCGAGTCATGATGAGCTCCTCCAGGAGAACCAACGGCTCAAACACCAACACTTAGAGAAACCCACACCGCCTCACTTAGCTTCTCCACATCTCTGTTTCTGCTGGCAACTTTCCTCAGGTGGAACCTCTATGCACAGCACCATGCTGATTTAATCCAGCTGGTATTAAGTTGACCATCAGTTTTTAATCCACAACAGTTTGCAAGCCTATTGAGCTTGGAGGAGCCTTAATCCATATTTTCAGTGGTCTATGACATAACTAAGGAACGCTGAACATAGAGAATACAAAGGAAAGTTTCTCCTACACCAAGAAAATACTAAATAAAAAGAAAATTGATTATTCTTAAACACTCAACATTCTCAGGACAATCACAATCAAAGAAGGGAGACAGTCTAATTTCTGATTAAAATTCTTTCCCCTTATATTGCCCTTTGTATACTTACCACAGAAAGGTTAGCAAAAAGACATCAAATATTCAAACCTGATGTCCCCTTTGTGTAATTATTAGCAAATACATTTTATATTTAATTTGCTCTAATTAGTTACAAAAAGCCTAAATAAGACATTTTCTCTTTAGAAAAAGAGTCAGTAAAATGAGAAGATAAATGCTAAATATTTTAAGTTTTGCAGGGCATACAGTCTGTGCTAAGCCTACTCAACTTTGCAATGGCTGTGTAAAAGCAATTATAG
The DNA here is from genome assembly GCA_004027455.1 of Hydrochoerus hydrochaeris. Lineage (NCBI taxonomy): Eukaryota > Metazoa > Chordata > Mammalia > Rodentia > Hydrochaeridae > Hydrochoerus > Hydrochoerus hydrochaeris. The sequence goes on along the minus strand of PVLA01002556.1, from coordinate 215,880 downwards.
AAAAAAATGTTTAGCAAGATTAGGCCCATGGGTGATAGTGTTGTCCCTGGCTCAAGACTCACTACTTGAGGGTTACTCTCAAAATAACTTGGGTGACCTGCTCTATGAAACCAAGACAGAATGCCGCTGTGATACGAAAGAAATAAACCTAAAACAAACCTAGGAATCCCATAGTTAAATGGACAGCACCCTTCACAACTTATAAAGAAGATGAGTTCTTTGGTTAACAAGCCTCATGCATACTTGTTATAACCCAATTTATTTGTACAGGAAATGGAAAATGTGCAAGGGAATCTGAAACATAAAAGCCATATGGGTAAGAAAAAAGAAAATAAAATTTTAAATTGAGCAGAGGGAATTTTAGCCACAGAGGCACAATTAAAGTAAATTCATTATCTCATGTTTTAAAGAAGATACTGCAGCTACACACAGAATCTCTGAAAATACAAATTCTTAAAAAATAATTTTTCCTCAGTCTATGTTTATATAAGTCACCAATCAAGTGTGTCCGTGAAATAAAGTCACTAGAATTCAGTTATTTTTGTTATATGGTCCTTATTTGAAAATTATTTTAAAATATGCCACTAAAAAGGCAGTGAGAAGTAACAATGGATTACACTTAGAAGATGTGAAATGTAGCTCTAGTGATCTAACAGAAAAGATGGTGGAGAAAAATAGAGAATTGCAATCTTTATTGTTTTAAGGAGGAAAAAATAGAAATAAGACAGTTTCAAAACAGGATAGTTGGAGCGTAACAATAATTATACATTAAGTATTATTATGTTGATAGTAGATATTCAGAGTATATGATATAACCATGAAATATTGTGTACAAAGTCTGAGCATAAACCTCTTTCACTAAACTAAGAGACACTAGCTGTACAGCTATTTTAATGTTTTATGTATGTATATATTTTTCCATTTTGCCTTTATCTTTTTCCCCTTTCCTTCATCACAGTTCTCTTTTGTTTTGCATTTTCTTTCCAATTCATAATATCTATTATACATGTTGGATCTTATATACTCATTCAGCTTCTCACACTAGTAAGACAGTATGGTGTTTATGTATTTGTGTCTGATTTACTTTACTAAGGAGTATGCTCTCAAGTTCTATTCATTTACCTAGAAAAGTTTCAAGTTTACCTTCTTTACGGCTGAGTAGAACTTTATTATACAAAAAACCCACAGCTTTTTTATCCATTCCTCAGTTGATGGGCAATTGGGTCATTTCTAAGATTTACAACTATTCCAAATTGTGCTGCTATAAACATGGTTGCATATATATTGCTGTCATTTGATTTTTTAGTTCTTCCGAGAAAACACCCAGAAGGGAAATACCTGGGTGGAATGGGAGATTTGACTCTAGTTTTTTCAAGAATTTCACCACTGATTTCTAGTGTTTACACCAATCTATACTCCTATCAACAGTGGAGAAATGTTCCTTTTTTCCAGACAGCTACTTAAGAATTTGTTATTTGTTGGTTGATTTCTTGATGATAACCATTCTTTTTGGAGTGAGATGGAATCTCAGTGTTGTTTTAATTTGTATCTCTCTAATGAACAATGATGTTGAACTTTTTGGGATATATTTCTTTGTTGCTTGTATTTCCTCCTCTGAGAATTATGCAATCATCTCAGAAAAAATGGACATTTTTGCATTGGGCCTTTGAATTTGGGGTTTTTGGATTTTTTTCAATTCTCTATACATTCTAGATATACATACATCTTTTGCCTGAGAAACAACTGGGTATAATTTTTTCCCACTCTGTGGGTTGTCTTTTCACATGGTTGGTGATTTTTTTATGCAAAAGCTTTTTAATAAGGTGACATCCCGTTTGTTTATTCTTTACAATATGTTTTATTTAGTCTGGGTTTTGTTCATGAAGTTTCTGCCTACACCAATGTCTTCAAGATTTAAACCTATTGTCTCCTCCAGTAAATCAAGTGATCATCTTAACAGATACAGAAAAACCATTTGATAAATTCTGACACCCATTCAAGATAAGAACACTAGAAAAGATTACAATATATGATCTTTACCTCAATCTAATAAAAGCCATCTATGACAAACCAACAAGTAACATCATATTCAACAGTTAAAAACTGAAAGTTTTCATTCTAAAATCAATAACAAGACAAGGATGCCCACTATTATCACTTTTATTCAATATAGTTGTGGAAACATTAAAGCAATTAGATAAGAGAAAGAAATAAAAGGGAGAAATAAAAGGAATAAAGCTAGGAAAGAAAGATATTAAATTATAATTGTTTGCAAATGACATGATACTTTGTATAGAAGACCCCAAAAACTCCACCAAAAGATTTGTAGATTTAATAACCAAATTCAACAGTGTAGCTGGTTACAAAGGCAATATTCAAAAATCAATAGCATTCCTATATACAAATAACAAACTCACTGAGAGAGAGATTAGGGAAACAACACTTTTCACAATAGCATTACAACAATGAAATGCTAAGTAATCAATCTAACAAGCAAGGAAAATATCTCTACACTGTATAATATTCTGAAAAAAGGAGATCAAAGGGGATATCAGAAAATAGAATGATAACCCTTGATCTTGTGTAGGAAGAACCAACATAATAAAAATGGCAATACTTCCAAAATTGCTACAGAAATTTAATGCAGTCTCATTCAAAATACCATCAGCATACCTCATAGAAGTTGAGAAAACATTCCTAAAGTTCATTTGGAATCAGAAGAGACCTGGAATAGCAAAAGCAATTCTGAGCAACAGAGGCAAGTCAGGGGGTATCACAATACCTGACTTGAAATTACATTTCAAAGCTACTGTGATAAAATCAGCATGGTATTGGCAAACAACAGACCTGAGGACCAGTGGAACAGAATAGAATATGCAGACACAATTCCAAGCACACTCAGCTACTTTATCTTTGACAAAGGAACCAAACATGTTTACTGGAAGAAAGATAGCTTCTTTAATAAAAGGTGCTGGGAAAACTGGCTTTCCATATGTCTTGAAGTCTAAAAATTAGTCCTATGTCAGTTACCATGCACTAAAGTCAAAATAGAGCAAGGATCTAAATTTTAAGACAGAACTAAAATCTTTAATGAGTATGGATATTTAATAAAGTTATTTACATTCACAAACTCACAATAAGTACAAACAACTGATGAATGATGAAAAGAAAAAAATCTTTTCAGTTTTACATAGAATATTGTCTTTTAAGAGGAATCTAGAAAACTAAAACAATGGTAAATTAAATTCTTTATTAGCAACAGCAAATTAATTGTAAAATGTATTTGGTTATAATGACAAATATTTTTGTGCTATGTATGTGCAATACATATCCACAGATCATCCTTGACAGAGTAACATAATTACTCTTTGGCATATTCTGCTATATATAAAATGCTCCTGACACTCACAATCAAAGACTGTGTCTAAACATTTCTTGATAATAAACAAAATTTACACAACAAATTATTTCAACAATGTTAATTGATGCTTAAATTCATATAAATCTTATTTTTTTACCAATAAAACACTGTTTTCTATTCAAAAACCATATAATTCTATCCAAAATATGATGTAGAAGCATTCTTCAGTGCAATGGTCTCATTGCCTTAGTTTTCCAGCCTATCTTTGTTACATGTATCATGTCTAATAATTGACTTGTCTTGAACAGGAGAATAATTGCAACATTGACTTTTCTAGGCATTTGTTCACCCAAGTATATCAAGATCATCATTTTTTTCATTAGCTCAGTACACAAACAGTTGACAGTTTGGGGATATTGTACAACACTTCTTGCTAAATTTCATTATTTGTTCAGGCTTGATGAAGGAAAGTTGTTTTATGAGTACACCAACAATCTGACAAATTCTGCTTCTGCTCTTACAATTTTTTAATCAACACTATGGTTCACATTCATGTGGTGCTCTCAGCCGTGGACCCTAGGAGGGCTCACTGTTCATTATACTTAATTGAGAAATCACCATGACGATATAGACACACATTGAAACTGATGTGCTGATCCAAATTAAGAAAAATCTGTCACTTTTCCTCCTGAGGAATATGTGTTCCTGACAAAAAGTATTGGGTCGTCAGCAGGTTTCTCATCATGTGCTACTGTTCTGTTTTATTTACTTTTATTGCCCTATTTGACCATTTTAATATCCTGGTCTGTAAATCTCATGCTGAAACAAAAACACAGTAAAATATTAAAAGACAGTCCATGTAAAAACTTTGGGAATGAGTGCTGACTAACCTCATGTCATTTAATTAGGTTCACCCATTCTGTCAATGTAAATACGTCCAGTGAAGGTTTCTACCATGGGATTTTATGCAACGTTTAAAGTTTTAGGTGATAACGTTATAGGACTGCAAAGTCCTCCTGAAATTGGTCACATTACTTTTATTGAATTTTACAGAAGGAATCTGTGAAAGAGGAACAATAATGAATGTAATCACAGTATGAATGTAAGAGGAATTTTCAACCTTAAAATCACTATTATTGGTTTTGTATTTACTATCATCTTGTTTCACAGAAATATTAAACTCATTTTCTCATTGAAATAATTTTTAAAAATGTGAGGAGTGGCTGAACTGGAGGTCGGTGAACTCCTTGAGGATACAGCAAGGCCAGTCCTGAGAATATGAAACCCCAGAGGTGAGCCAGGTAAACCATTTGTTGGGACCAGAGCCAGGGCTTCCAGCAGGTGCCTGGCCTCAGTGCTCCTCCCTGATAAGCAAAGCACAGACACCTCTGAGAATGCTCTGCTTTCAGTGTTCTCGGCAAAACACTGAAACCTTGCACATTTGACTCCATCATGCACTCCCTGCTCTCCACTGTGTATAATAAATCTGCCGGGGTCAGAACACTGCCTCTCCATCAAGGAGGTCAGGTGCTGCCTGCTCCTAGCTTTTCTTTCACGTATCTTGTTACTTTTTAAAATGTCATCACCCCCTCTCAGGATCCTGCTCCTTGTGCAGGTAATGGCATGAAAAAATAGCCTTATTTATTTATTCTCTGAGGAGAGTTTTAATAAATGTTGAATTATCTTTCATACGTTGCCTTGCATATAAAGCCAAAGTTTTCTAACTCAGTGGTGTGGCTCAAAAACATCATTATTTCTTAAAACATACCTCAGCTTTATCTTCAAACATGAATATTTTTTAACTTGCATTGAATTGTGAAAATAGACTAGGGCAATGAGAGAAAAAGTTTTAGTAAAAAAAGAAATAACTGTGAAGCACAGAGGAGAAAAGACTAAAACCAACTAAAACATAGAAATGTTAGGAATTAGACAAAGTTCTCCAGAATCTATCATTTCCTCATCCGTTTATGTATACTATTTAATCATATGTTGTTGGGAAATTTGATTATTTATTTACCTAGTGACCTTTTCACATAGTTCTTGTTATTTACATGTCACATATCTTCTTCAACATTATATTTTAGTACTGAATTATTGGGAAGGCACTTTCCTGGGCATTAAAACTATGAAAATGTAAATTTAAGAAAAATATATTATTTTCATTTTCACATGACTGACTGACAGTATCACCAGAGAGGTAGTTGGCTATTTGTTCTACGCTCCATTATTGGCTAATTAGTCTGTTAATAGTTCCTGGCACTCCTGGGTTGTCTGGGTCCTAGATGTTCTTTAAAGTCATTGACATATAGTCATAATATAAAAAATAAAACCTTTGATACAGGTATTTAATGAAATAACGAATAAATGGCACACAGAAGACAGTTCCTTTCTTTTCAGAACTGACCAAGTCACTTTGACAGCAGTGTTTGGACTGTCCAACAAGGATAATATCATTCTGCTGTAAGTGCTTAAAATTCAACCTAAAAGTTAGCATTGAATAAATTCACTAATGTATTTGCATAGATTAGACTTAGCTTATCATATGATCGACACATTTTTGTCGATTGCCTCTACTCATCACTTTTCTTTCAAGTCTAGGAGAATCAAACAACATCTTAGTAAGGGTCTGGTTTTTTGTATATAATGTAACCATCCCTTGTGTAACCATTTTCAACAAAATTGGAACAGTCGTACATTTTGAGAAAGTATTTCACTAAACCTAAACTGGATCATCTCCAGATGTGCCTGACATTTTACTTCTCCCCACCCAATCTTTGTGTGTGCAATCTCCGGAGATCAGAAGTATGTGGGTGGCCCGAGCTCTGGGCACTGCGCTGTGCACATGCACAGTTTGTGATCAACGTGTACTTGAGAATCGATTTCACTCCTCATAGAATTTCCTCTTCAATTGCCCACCCTGTCCACCCGTCCATTGTTGAGCTGAATGCAGCCACAGCCTGAGTCTGGCAGAGTCAGCAGGCCTCCTCACTTAAGCTGACAATGCCCCACATCAGGGAGCCTCCCTGCCAGCAGCAAAGTACTTTATCTTATATCCTGCGCCCCTGTCTGAATAGCACCCTGCCAACCCAGGGGAGGGAGAAAAACTCCGTGCCTACTGGAATTCTGAAGGATAAGCTACAATCACTAGAAACCCAATGTCCAGCTAAACCATGCAGAAATCATGCAACATGTAGCTTCCATTTAAGTATAAGCCTAAACATATATTCCCAGGCATATGGAAATAAAAGTTATACTTCATAGAATTGATAAAAATGAATTGGCCATTCACTTCCTACATGACCATAGGACAAGAGCCCCCCAGGCTTCAATTTCTTGGTCTGTAAAATGAGATCAGTGCAAAAATATGAAAAAAACAAGGTAGTCATCTGTAAGACCGATTACAGGACAATATTTGTAATAAACCTTCACCAGGCATGATGCACATACCAGGAATCTCAACACTCAGGAAGCTGAGGCAGGAATTCAAAGCCATCCTAACCTACATGGTGGGACACAAGACCCTATCTCAAATAATTTCCCCCAGAAAGGTATAAATCAACCTTTATATCAGGGTATGGAATATTTCTTCCAAGAATAATCTCTTACATTTAGTCATTCATTTTCACTCTGAAGTTTCCAAGTTGTCCATGAGGACAATAAATTTCAATAAATGTCTCATCAATTCTAATCAGATAAAGATAAATATGAACCAAGTTCAATAGCTTTAACTTTCTGCATTGTTTTTTAAAATAAATATAATACAACAGAAAAGTCTGAAATAAACAGACCTTGTACTTTGTATGGGTCACATCACTCCATATTTGTTAACTGAAACAAACTTTTCTGATTATGGAAAGTATATGTTTTTATAATGGACGATTTGAAATTTTTACAAAAGAAAAAACTGAAAATAAATACCTAAAATGACACATCCAAAGTGACAGTCATTAATAATATTTTCTTTCTAAAAGCTTTACCTGTAATTACAATTTTTGAAACTATTACAAGTTAGTTTGATACTTTGTTAACAATTTAAATATTTGTCCATTTGCCTAAAACATTTTTGCATTCCTTTTTTCCAAATTACTTTTTAACTCTTAGTGTTTTTTGTCAAGTATCACATTTTGTTCGTTTAGAATAAATTTTGTCAAATACTTAATTAAGACATTAATAATACAATGAGAAGGATGGAAAGTTGTTATGGTAGCAAAGAGTAAAAATACCCAACACACTTCCGAATGTACTTTCAAAATAAAAATAAAACTGTAGGCTTGAATTTGTAATTTTCTATAAGGAACAAAACTCAAAAGCTATTAGCATTTTACAAGACAAAATTAAGTTATCTTTGATTTTCCATAAAAAGCACTTGCATACATATCTGTTTGCTACCCTTACAGGTTTGTAAAATGTAATAATCAGTAGTAAACAGAAAATATAAGATGCCCACACCTGTGAGGAATGAGATCCTAAACTGGCAAGGCAGACACAGCCAGCAGAAGCTGGGGGACACTAAATGATTCCTATTTATTACCAGTTCTTGACCACTTTCTCTGTACAGTAATTCTGGTGATTGTAACTTCTTGGGAGCCATTGAAACCGGACATTGAACACACATGCAGGGCTGCTGCATGGCAAGGGCAAGATAAGATAACGCCTGAGGACACCTGTTTCCAACTCCAGTTAACTAAATAAACTGCAGGTATTTCACCCCTGTAGTGAAATGCAACTTGGACATCTTCTCCTAAGGTGCTTCTCCATGTTAATATAATTTATTACTTGCAAAGTCCTTGAACCACTCCCAGGGTCTGTTCTATTTCCTGTGTTTTCCACTGTAACTACCTAAATAAACATGGGCTATCCAGAGACATCCCTGTCTTAGCCACCAGAGTCTCCAAACTCTGCAGACGGTTTTGATCCTCCTGGAGCCCTAAGATCATACCACTTACCTCATTTATTTAAGCCTTTGCTGTACACTTGTTTGGGAGATTGGGGATCGAGGCCAGGTCCCCGATAGTAACTCTCAAAGATTATTGTTTGTCTCAAAACATTTTGCCCTATAGTGTTTTTCTTTTTAAAGAGGTGAAATAAGAACTTTCACATATATACTTTCTCCTCTTTATGGAGTAGAGCAACTGCTGAGATTGAATAATTAACTTCTTTTTTGAGTTTTCACAATTAATATGAGAATAAACTTTAGAGAGCCTATCTCAGCCTAGGAGATCTCTTCTTATGATTGCTTTCTTTTGTGATGATTTGAAGTTTGAAAGTACGGATTTATTCCCATAGGATACTTACTACAAAAGATTTTAAAAGACCTAATGGGAGTTGGAAAATGATACTGAAAGAGAGATCAACAGAAAGAGCAGGCCAGTTAGACTGCATCGATATGACAAGTATATAACAGCTTACTTGTATTAGATTACTTTAAAAGATTGTTTACTGAATTTACTGTACTATAGGTTTTATAGCATCAGTGAAAGTAAAATGTATATAAAAATAACAGAAAATTGATGTCTGGGATGCAGTGGGTGTGCAAATGGAAATAAACTCTCATACCTGTCTTGTGACTATATGACTGATGTTTTTGTTCAGTCTCACCTTTTCAAGGTTATTTTTGGGTAGCAGGTAATTGTCAGATTAGATAATTTTTTCCTCCCCAGGTAAAAGTTCTGTTTTACTTTTGTTGTTTGTTTGTTTTTACTGGTTTAGAATTTTTCTACCTATTATCATAAAATTCACTTGGAGTGAATTATATGAATCATCAAGGATTTGGATTCCCTCAGTTTGTTGTTTCTCAGATATAACTTCAATCTGTAACAGTGCTGCACCCACATGCCCTGATCTACATTATCACTATGCGAATTGGGCAGCAAAGGGACAAAGTGACAACATGAACTTTCTGTTTTCTGTCTGTCTGTAGATCACTTTGGTTGGACTTGGGCAAGAAAAGGAAACAATGAAAACATAAATTTGTGCCATTTCCTGTGTTGTGAGAAATAAATTCCTTGGTTTGAGACCCACAAATGCTGAGCTTCTGGCATCCCTGAAAACATGACAAGAAAAGTCATTATACTTCAACATAAAAATCTGCGACTCTTCAGTCATACACAGATACTATAATTACAAGGATACTATCAACTGAATGCATACCACAAATACTATCAATTGACTATACTATAATTTACCAACAAATCCATGAAACACAACACAAGGCATAATATCTAGTAAGAACAAATAATCAATAGAAATAAAAAAAGAAATGTTCTATTTTTGAAAGTCAGACAAAGAAGAGAACGGGAGTAAAGATTACATGGAGACAGAGGAAACATAGCCAAGTGATAAAATGACCTATAATTATGTTAAATCAAAACAGTCTATATGTACCAGATAAAAAGTCAGACATATCAAATTGGAAAGAATCATTCTTCATATACAACAACACAAGTAAGTTGAAAAATGGGAAGAATTACTATACTAATTTTAAGAGTAAATATAAACACTAATACCAAAAAATAAATTCTAAAACTATTGTTGTGAAAACTAAAGAATATCATATGTATAATTATGAGTCAATAAAAGAATATATAAATATTATAAGAAATATTTTTAAATGTAGTAAGTGCCATATTAGAAGTATTTTTAAATAGGTGAGCACAAACGGATGAAACTACAAAGAATGACAAGTCAGTTCCAATCATAGATTTTAATTCCTTTGTTTAAGTAATTATCAGGACAAACATAAAGCAAACCAGTAAACATGTCAAAGACTGACACCATCAACCAATTTTCCCTAATTAGAATTTTGATTATTAAATTTTAAACATGAATATCTTTATTTAAGAAATTTCTCAAAAGATAAAAGATTTTTCTGCTGTAAAATGAATATTGCTTGACTTTGTAAGTAATAATACTTTAGGGATGTATTTGTAGTGAAGTATTCAGAAATAATCAACTGTTTTACAGAGTTTTCAATCACTAAGTTCTCTTTTTTTGTGGGGGGATCAGGAATCAAACTCATGACCTCATGCTTTTCTGACAGGCACTGTGCCTCTGAGCTGTATCCCAGGCTCTCAGCCACTAAATTCTAATTCACTGTATTTTTTTCCTGAAGATATCACTATCGTGATATGCACCATGATGATATAATCCTAGTTTTAGGAAGCATTTGCCTATCTTACCATTTATTGAATAATTTTGCTGATGAATTTCTATCATTTATAGATTCTTTCATATTTATCTTATTCTATGAGTTATAGTCTATGTTTATTATTTACTTTATTGTGCAAATTGCCAAGATTTGGCCTTTGGGAAGCACTTTAAGTTAAAAACTCTGTACAATTTATTTTTATATTGATCGTTCAAGAGTTGGCTTTTCTTACAAGACTAGTTTGAATTTTAGGAGTACCATTTACTTCCAACTAAGACAAGTAGTTTGAATTTTAGATGAGAAAAGTTATCCTAAATTTTTAAATGAATATTCATGTTGTTTTTCAAAAACCATTACCTCTTGTAAAAATAGGTAATAATAATGCCCTTTTCATTTACTTTGTCAGGTAGTGTACAAGAAGTTAACTTGTGTGCAAGTATCTGTTTATTACAATTTCAATTCATATGAGTAAGTTAACTAGAGCAACCAAATATTAAACCTTGAAAGCTTTTGTTAAGACTCTCTATAGCTCCCCTTAAGCAGCATGTACATAATTGTTTCAACAAGATTATTTAATTTCTTATGTGTTCTTCGTTTTGAGTAAATTTTAATATTCCTATGGGACACATGTTAACGTCTATTGAAGAAGTTTAATAAAGAACAATATAATATCATGATTGAAGACTTTTTTCCTCTCGTTAAATGTAAAATGCTACTAAAAGTCTAGATGTGATACCATCTTCAACAACAATCTATTTTCTAATAATTAAGAAATTTCTTTTGATAAACTCCATGCTTAAAACAAATTTCAGAAGCATTTATTATAGCATAGTGCCTTCAGTGTCTTAATATCCACACATAAATGTTGATTACATCCTTTTTATTGCAGGTTTTCTCCACTTCTATGAACAGTAAATATGTTTCAAATCTAAATGACAATGCTAGTAAAGAAACTCTTTGAAAAGAGTACATAGTATTCAAAAACCCTCTATATAATAAAACATCAATATCCTCAAATATTTGAATACTTATAATTCTTTACTTATCGTTTCTTCTGTGCTTTATAACCCAGAGAAGTTTCATGGGGAAAAACTCTATGGAGATCAAGAAAAGTGTCTAGATAAAATAATTTCAGAAAGACCCTTTTTGTCTTATCATTGATAATGCTAAAATAATTGTATGTCCCTTAAATATAAATATGAGCTATTGGTAATTTAAGTGAGTCAAATGCTATTTTTAAAAGTCCTATAAGAATTTTTAAAAAGATTTTCTAATTTTAGTTTTCTTATAAGGCAATAAATATCTAGATGGCTTCTTGCTAAGAAAGGGTAAAGATCAAAGTAATGTTTAATATGGTTATCTTAAAAGTTACTTTGTCATATTTACCATCCCCAATGAAATAGACATTTTAAAGCAAATCTTTCCAATTTCTCTTTTTTATTTTAAAAAGAAAAGCAGAAAAAAGGATAGAAATGATACAGAAGTTCAAAAAAAGTAAGAAATTAACATTAGTTAATATTTCTATAGCTTGCTTTGACTAAACAACCTTTTCAATAATATTATATAAATATATTTCTATAGAATGCTGGTTTTCATTAGTTTCTTTGCATAGCAAGCATGCCAAACAATGACAGACTGTGTACTTATATTTGTCATTATATATAAAGTTTAATTTTAGAAAATTTTAAGATAGATTCCATTACTGACAGAATTAATATTTTGCTGTGATCTAGCCAACAAATCTTATGTTTACTGATATGTAATAACGTTCTACTTCAAATTTTAAAAATGACTTATGACATCTGGCTAAATCAAATTTAAAAATGAAATGCATCATACTCTTCCAAAGTATAAACATCACATGAAGCATTAAAGTCAACCAAATTAATTCCACAATCCAAATAACAAGCAGATAGCCTCTGACTCATTATCTATTACAGCATAATCAATCAAAGAAAAACATATGAGCTGAAAACAACAACTATCTGTTAGGTTGCGGTTCCCGAGATTAGGAATCCAGAAGTAGCCTAACAGGGTTCACTGGGGCAGGGTCCGCCACAACTGGACAGGGTGCAGGCCACGGGTGGCATCCCTTCCCACACTCACTCAGATGTACTTGGCAGAATCCCATTTTTCAAGGGCAATTGGACTGTTGCCTCTGTTTTCAAAGGACATTAGCTGAAAACCTCGTTTAATTCCATGCCACAGGAGACTCCTGTGGTTTATTTTAGGACATTTCAAACGCATTAATTAGAGTGACCGAACAAGAAGTCAAGAAGAAAAGGCAGCTACATTATTTTATAAACCCTGTCGTGGGAGGAAACCCAATCTACGTTGCCATTTGTTAGAATCAGGTTACCGGGCCTGGACCACATTTAGGATGAGAGAATTACACAGTGCCAGAAAACCGTGGCGCAGAAACCATTAGGAGCCCTGTCAGATGCTGCCTAGAGCTTTACAGATTTCTAATCACAGAATGTACAAAGCAGAAGACAAATCCTTTCTTCTGTACCACAGTGAGGGAGAATGGCGACAGCTCCATTGAGTATGCAGAGATGAACAGTTTGTCAAACTGAGGTGAAAACAAAGGGAAGCTAAGGCATCTGGGAATGGAGAGGGAGGTCCCTAGAGGGAAGGAGGCAGGAGGCGCACTAAATGTTCACCAAGGTCACCTGGAGCCTCTAGCAGAATACAGACTTGCATACAATGAATTCATTTCATGGCATTTAGAAATGAGCAGGGGACAATAAGGCAAGTAATCCTCAGAGTTTACCCAAAGCCAGAAGACGTTGAAATACCACCTGACCAGGACAAATAATCTTTTTTGAACATAAAGAGAATTCAGTAGATATTTTAGAAGAATAATGCCATATAACTAGGCATAAATCAGCATTATAATGAAAGGAACTTCTCATCAAAGATTGTTAAAAACAATGGGATCAAGCCTATCAACTACTATATTTATTACCTCTTAGAACAATGTTCAACCACCAACTTTGAGAAAAAAGCACAAAATATTACACTTACAACTGGACAATTAATGACAAACTTTAAAATAACTAGACATGCAAATAAATATATCAAAATAACATCTTATCATCAGAAAATCATTCTATGAAACAGATCCTACCACAAAAAAGTAATAAATTTTAAAAAACTTTAAAATGTGTGCATATGTGTAAAGAAAATAGTTATATATAAACAGATATTAAATGAAAATTTAAATATTATTTCTACATATAAAAAGTAAAAGATTAAAGGAGAAAATAAATGTTTTGCTTAAAACAATAAAAGTTGCAGATCCATTGATATTGAGCTAGAAAAATAAAGCCACCAATTGAGAACAGTCCTGAACCTATTGTCCTGGCTTATTTTAGCAAGGATCTAACATGGAAAGGAAAGCAAGGAGCAGATACAGAATACTATTTAAAGGGATAGTGGAGATTGTGACTGGCAATCATGATATGTTAACTTGAACAGAGGAAGAAACACCTAACAGATTAAGGGAAGCAGAGTTCTGAGAGTCTCTGTGAATGATTGACATCAGGACAGTAGATGAGAAAAGACCTACCCCGGATGTGGGGATGCCAATAGGCCTGCAGACTTGGTGTAATAGAGAAGGGAGAAAAAGGAAGAGATGTGTCTGTTTTTGAATAGACCCAGTCCCTACCATCACCTTTGGGCTTCAGTCTTGGGTCTAATTGTTCTGCCTCATACATTTCCACACTGGTTGCACTGGCTGACCTTCGCCTGTAGCCCTGTATCCTCAGCAGCATTGATTGGTGTTTGTATTCTTGGTGACAGCCATTCTGACTGGGATTGAGATGGGTTCTCAAATTACTTGTGAACACATTTCTGTAATGGCTAAAGATGTTGAGTTTCACTATATATTTATTGACTCTTTGACCTTTTTATTTTGAGAAGTGGCTATTCTCTTTGTCCTTTGATTATTTTTTTACAGGTATTAATTTTAGATTTCCAGATATATCAGATTTCTCACCCCTTCAGTAGGTTTCTTCTATCTTTATTGTTTTCTTTACGATGCAGAAACTTTTTAATTTGATATAATTCCATTTGGTGTGTGTGTGTGTGTGTGTGTGTGTGTGTGTGTGACCTATTTCCTTTGCACTGCGCTACATCTACATTTCTAGGCCCCCATTTTTTTTATTTTTTAATTATAACATAGTTTCTGGCTTATTCTGCAAGATGGGCTTCAACTTGTGATTCTCCTTCTTAAACCTTCCAGAATGCTAGATTTGCAGATATGTGCCATCATATCTGGCCCCCACTTATTGATTTTTTTAATATTGTTTCCTGTGTCTGTGGATTCCTATTCAAGAATGCTTTGCCTGTGTCTTTGGCTTCAAATGTTTCCCTAATACTTTCTTACAAAAGTTTCAAACTTTCTGCTTTTATATCCAGGGCTTTGATCCATTTTTATGTTATTATACTATAGAGGGAAAGATAAAGATCTAATTTCCATATTCTATGGGTATTCAATTTTTCCACTACCATCTATTATAAAGGCTACCTTTTCTTTTGCAGTTTATGGGGGGGGTGTTTATTTTGTTTTGTTTTCCATTTTGTCAAAAATCAAGCGGCTGTAGGTGCATGGGTTTTGTTTCTCAGGCTTTCATTCTGTCCTGTTTGCCTGTGTGTCTGTTTTAGTGCCAGTGCAGTATTGTTTTGGTTACTGGCAGGGTAGAAGGCAGTTGCAATTACTCCCCTACAGTAGTGGTTGATTGATTGATTGTGTCAATTTGAGACATTTAAACTTAACTGAATGGGGTTAGCAACTCTACACCCAAGGGTGTAGAAGACCCATCCTAGTGTGGTTCATCACCTGAAGGTGTAAAAGGGAAGGAGGGAGGACGAATGCCTTCCATTCTTTGGAGGAGCTCCACTCTTCGCCTTAGGCTTGCACCTCGTCCCCTGGCCTCCAGCATAGGCTCTTCAGCTTTCCAGCATACACCCTTTGGTCTTCTGTCACAGAGCCACTGGCCGGCTGGTGTGGACTTGCACAAGACACTAGGGTGAACTCCAGACCTCGGGTTGAATCCTTGGCCTCCAGTGTGTGAACACCCTCTGCACGCTTCCTCATTCATTCTGTGGCTGCCCATTGTAAGCCAATCTTGTCATTTCTTATACATTTGTATATCTCACATTATATCTGTTTTCTCTAGTAAAACCCTGACCAATACCCCTACCAACCGCTTCTCTTCGCTCTCCATACTCCCAGCTCCCAGCTGGATAGGACCTGGCTCAGTTTCCCTCTGCACCGTGGTTCCTATAACATCTAGGGTAGGGGAGACAGCAGCTCCACCCAGCACCTCACCAGCTACCTCTCACCCCTCCCAGGGCTGCTGAGTCCTGGCTGAGCCACTGCTCACTCAGTGTCCCTCAGGCTCATGGCCCCTCAGGTCCAGGGAACTGACTACCACAGCACACTCCTCCCTGCTGTGTCTCTCTTTGTCTGCTGCTCTCTGCTTGCAGCAGAACCATCATCCTCTGGAGAACAGTAACTTCAAATCTGCTCTGATGATTTAAGCCAATCACATAGCTGAACATTTTATTGTACTTTAGATTATTTGCTGCGAATTTCTACGTTAATTACCACATTATACTAGTTCCAACATGTGACACTCTTGATTAAGTTTTGTCAATATTCAAAATTGAAAAATTATTTTTGTAAACAATTAGTTTCAGTCAAGCATGGTGGCATATGCCTATACTCCCAGCACTTGGGAGGCTGAGGCAGAAAGATCGTTTTGCGTTCAAGACCAGCCTGGGCTAAAAGTAAACTCAAGACCAGCCTGAACTGCATAGTAAGATTCTGTGTCAAAAAAATACAGGAAGAAAGAAAGAAAGAAAGAAAGAAAGAAAGAAAGAAAGAAAGAAAGAAAGAAAGAAAGAAAGAAAGAAAGAAAAGAAAGTTGCAATGTGCGACTATTTTTATTATTTTATGTATAATTTGTCAATCTCTAGATATGTAGTCATGGAAGTAATTTCTAAGCTTTCAATTAATGAAGCAACAGGCTCATTCGACATCACTTAGCTGAGGGACGTGTTATAACAACTGAAACTGTGAATTCTAGGCTCTGAGCAAATTGATTATGAAATCACTGTATCTGCCATATATTGACTCTAAGATCTTTACCAAATTCTCTAACCTTTCTTGGAGTCTGTTTGTGTGTCTATCAGTGGAATTAATGTTTTTCCTTTTTTCCTAAAAGTGTCTTGAAAATTGCAAGAAATTAATGTTTTTTTCCTTTTTTCCTAAAAGTGTCTTGAAAATTGCAAGAAATTAATGTTTTTCCTTTTTTCCTAAAAATGTCTTGAAAATTGCAAATAAAAGAATTCCTCTCATGTCTATAATGTTATAAGAGATAGTTGTATATTACCAAACTGAAGGAAGTAAATGAGAAAAAGAAAAAGTAAGAAATGAAAGAAAGAAAAAGAGAAAATGAAAGAGAAACAAAAAAAAAAGGAAATTATACAAAGAAAAGACTAAGGGGACAGATGTATACACACACAAACAGATATCAAACTGGTCACTTTCTGATTTCTGCTTCCACTTGTTAAAATAAGAATAATTTTTGTAAGTTTTATCAATATTAGGAAGGAAAAACCCAACACATTTTAAGAATGTCTTACCATAGAAACTTAAGTAGGAAACAGGCACTGAAAGATCTTTATTTTATTACCCTCTTTTGATATCAGTGGACTTTAGCAGTGAGAAGCTTTCAATATTTGTATTTTCAAAATACATAACCAGAGCCCTTCTCATTCAATGGCAAGAAGACAGGGCAGCAAATGTAGCTTGGAGATATTTCCCAGTAAGTCCTGACATGTACCCTTTTCTGGTTGTCCCAAACATCAGAAAAATATAAAGTCAATCATGATAGCAAGAGATACAATTTTAGATTCCAATAAAATATTATCCATGGAGGTAATATTCATTTCTGTTGATTTATTTACTGCAAAGTTACAATAATGACATCACTTTTCTAGGATTTTTTAGTACAGAGAGAAAAAGAAGGAAAGACTTTTGTTGTTGGAAATGATAGCTGCTGCTTGAACTGTTAAAAAACAAAATACTACAAAAATAATCAAATATTTTTAAATTATTCTAAAATATTCAGATGCATTTGGTATAACTATTCTAAAAGTAATATTTCAAAACAAATTTCTTCTATGGTAATATTTCTTATATTTCTATCAACAATCAATAGTAATTTTTCTTATTGGAGACCTAAAATCAGAAGGAAATGGTTATTTATGCAAAAGATGCAAAGTTGAATGAAAATTTAAATCTGCAAATAGAATTTAATCTTTGTGTGTGTGTTTGCAACATGGAGAAAAATTTTATTACTTTCTACCAGCACAAACAATAAAGAAAATAATTATGAAGTGGCAATATGATACTGCCATCTAATGGCTAAATATGCATGAAAAAGATGGTTTATTAATGATTTCAGAAGATTCGTTACCAAAGAACTGCTTTCTTCTTTTACAGAACTGTCATGCTTTATTTATAAAGTATTTATGAGCCATAAGTTTGATGACAAATAAAATGTGACTATTCCTTTTTTACAAAAGACAAAAATTATATTTAGATAGGGTATCAAGTATGTGAAAATTCTTTCATTTTTCATTTAGTACTATTATCATGGGAAAAAAATCTTGATCTTACATACCTGAGTTCATATTAAATAACTTTACCAATTTCTAGTTTTGTAAGGATTCTTATCAAAAGTAGAACCAAAATGAGTTAACTGCTTAAACAAATAATTTTAAATATATTCATATTTTCATATTTCAGGACTTGCCTGGACATATTTTAGTAATTCATTCATAGAATGTGGAAAAAAATAACCACCCAAGAATGTGGAAGTAGGCAAGTGATTTGAATAATGCATAAGCTAGAAAGTCATTAGAAGTAAAAATTGTATTTAGTATAGTAGCAGAGTCCAAAATGATGTACAAAAATTGTTATATTTTCTACACCATAACAATAAACTATCTGAAAAAGAAATCAAGACTATAAGCCCATTTACCATAGCTACAAAAGTTAAGATGACATATCTGGGAATAAATGTGGCCAACTGAACTGCTCTGCATTGAAAATTATAGAGATTGATGAAAGAAACTGATGAAAACACAAATCAATGTAAAAATAACCCTTTACATGGACTAGAAGAATTAATATTATTAAGGCATTCATGCCATCCAAGATGATTTATAGATGTTATGTAATTTTTAAAAATATGTAATAGTATTCATAAAAATAAAAATTAACATGGACCCCAAGGGGCTCCAGCTTGCCAAAGCGGTCTTAAGCAAGAACAGTGTTGCAGGTACCACACTACTTGACTTCAAAATACACTGCGGAGATACAGTAACTAATGCAGTACAGCACTGGTATAAAAACAGACATAGATCAGTGGGTTAGAAATCTCTGCAGTCACAGCCAATAGATACTTGACAAAGGTGCCACGTAGAAAAGTGAAGAAAAACAATTTTTTTCAGCTAATAGCTTTGGGAAAAATGCATTTCTAGATGTAGAAGAATGAGATTAGACCTTAATTTGCATCCTATAAAATATTAACTGAAAATGGACTAAAACTTAAATGTACGATCCCAAACTATTAAACTACTAGAAGAATAAGGGAGAGCACAATAATTTTGAGGTGGGCAATGAGTTTTGGATATAGCCTCAAACATAGAGGCAACAAAAGCAAAAATAAACAAATGAGATTATGGGAAACTAAAGTATTTTATAGCAAAGTAAGCAATCAACAGAGTGAAGAAATAACCTACAGAATGGGAGAAAAGATTCATAAACTAAACATCCATCAAGGGTTATATCTCAAAAATTTAAAAAAGAAACAATAAAAAGAAGGCAACCAGATTTTACAATGAGTAATAGATCTGAGATGACGTTTCTTTAATAAAAGAATTGCAAATGGCCAAAAAGTACATGAAAATAATGCCCAAAGTCATCATCAAGACAATGCAAATCAAAACTAGAATGAATATTACCTCACTCCAGTAAGAATGGTGATCATCAGAAAAATTAAAGGTCATGAGTGCTGTTAAGCATGAGGATGAAAGAGAATGTGTCTGCTGTTGGGAATTTAAATCAGTATAGGCAATATGGAAAATATGAAAGTTCCTCAGAAATTAAAAATACAACTGCAATTTGAAATGACAATCCTATAAAGAGTATATATCCAGAGGAGGGGAAATCAGTATGTCAAAGAAAAATCTGTATTTCCAGGTTTAATGAAGCATTATTCATCATAGCTAACATACAGAATCAACTTACAAGTCCATCAATGAATGAATAAATAAAATAAGGAATGCACAATATAATATTACTCTTTATCAAGAGGAAATCCTGTCTTTCATGACAACAGGGATAAATCTGGAAGACACTTGGTAAATGAAATTATGCTAAGCATA
Organism: Hydrochoerus hydrochaeris; assembly: GCA_004027455.1. Lineage (NCBI taxonomy): Eukaryota > Metazoa > Chordata > Mammalia > Rodentia > Hydrochaeridae > Hydrochoerus > Hydrochoerus hydrochaeris. Next base: position 195,907 of record PVLA01002556.1, on the reverse strand, counting down.
AAAAATACTTTATGATGTTACTTGTAAGCGAAGCTTTTTAAAAAGCTTCACTTACTAGAATCAAATCGCAGAGTGGAGGTCATCAGAGTCTGGGATAGTTATGAGTGGAAATGAGACGGGAAGATATTGGTTGAAGAGTACAAAGTTACAATTGGGAGGAGGGATAATTCCAATTCTATGGCACAGAGTGAAAGCTGTAGTTAATGAGGATAGTATATATTCTGGAAAAATGCTAAGGTAATGAATGTTAAGTGTCCTTAGCATTACCGTGATGAGTGTATTAGGTAATGCACATATTAGCTATGTTAACCATTTGACAATGCACATTTGCTTCAATATGTCATGTATTACATGATAAATATATATAATTTGTGTGTGTGTGTGTCCGTGTGTGTGTGTATATCAGAAGTATAGAACAGAGTTAGGGCATTTTGAAAGTCTCCAACTAAACCGAGTGCCTGGTAAAATCTGTCTTCACACTAAGTGGAGAGAAATCAGGCATAGCAGTAGACTGCTTATCCTTTGGAGATACATCTTTTATTTGATGAAGCCCATAATGCTTAGCTTTCTAAGCTGCTCTCAGATTTGTCCCTTCCCATGCAAAACTTTTTTTGTACTGGAAGATGCTCTGCACCTCTGCTCTGAACCACATCCAAATTTTACCTCACTGTCACTATGCTTGAGATGGGAACACATCCTTGTGCTTTCTTTGGTTTTCCTGGGAAAACCTGTGCTAGTGTAGTTCTTAGTTCTTCAAATGTGACGCTCAAATTCAGTATCTACCACGATAAGAAAGAAATTCAAAGATTTTTTGCTTGTGGATCATGCACAAGGTCATAAAATGTCAGGAGAGTAGTCATCTTACCCTGGATTGCATGAACCAGGAGTGAAGAGTCGAATGGAAAAGGAAGAGTTCATAGCAACAGAACTCTATATAAAGGGATGTTCTCACTTCTTACTGTTGCCACTGGCTTGAGTCACCTAATGTGGTGTAGAATAGAAGTATGTCAAGGGTTGATCCCTACTTCTAGCATGAAAGCATGAAACATATTCAAAACGGTTATCACATTGCTCTCCTCTTCCTTTCTATGATGAAATCATAAGACACCAGGAAACTTTAGAAAGAGAGAAAGTTTATTTTGGTTCATGGTTTAGGAGGTACAATGTCAAGGGACTTCATCCCGACATGACCTGCTTGCTGGCAAAGTGTCACGATTGTTTAGGGCATTGTACTGCAGGAGACGAGGGAGCAAGCGTGTGTTTCCTCTTGGCTCTCCTTCTCTCTTCAATGACTCCAAGATTAAATCATGGGAGCTCTGACCTCATCACCTTCATTAATCTAATCTGCCTCCCAACGTCCCATCTCTGAACACCATAACCTGATTAAGTTTCTACACTCTACCTCATAAGGGAGGCAAATTTCAAGAAATGAAACCTTAGGAAATACTAAAACAATAAGTAAATCATAGAAGAGGCCTAGGTATATAAATAATAAGAATTTACTAGGAGTGACTACCAGAAGCTGGAATAGGGGGTGTGTTGATCAAGGAACACAAAACTTCCGTTACACAGGGTATCTGTTACACATCACGGTGACTATACTTAACAACATTGTATTGTGTACTTGAAAATTGCTCCAAGTAAACTGTGTTGTCATTATGTACAAAAATAATAGTATGTGAGGAAATACACATTTATTACCTTGCTTTAGCCATTCTAATACACATACATGTATGTGCATGGAAATATCATACGTATACCACAATTACACATAAATTCTTACAACTTTGTCTATTGAATGTTTTAAATAATGTAACAATGCACCGATTGCATAGATTTTCTCAACATATATTTATCATCTATGTGGAAGAGTGTACATATATGGTAAATGGGCATACTTACAGTACTCTACTAAGCGGTAATCTACTAAGCTGATCAGCATCCATCAGGGCAATCTAGATTAGTCCAAACAGCTGAGTAAGGTAACCTGGCATATATGCGTAGTGGTCAAAGTTTGGAATGGTTAATTTAAGAAGAAATTTAAGACGTTAAGTAGCAAAGCCCAGTCACATCTCTAACCACTCACTGGTCTTTCAGCAGTCTCAGCTAATGAGCAGTTGTAAGGCAGAATTTGTTTTTTGAATCCCACAAAAAGAAAAAAAGAACAAGTTTAATGTATAACTAGTCAAACTCATATCCATGATTTAGCTGTTAATGTTTTGTCTTTATTGAGATACGTTTCACATGCGATAAAATCAGTTGAAAGCTCACACACCTTCCCTTTATGATTCTAGAACATTATCATCATCTTGCCCCTTATTTGAGCCTCTCTCCATTGCCCCTTCCTCAAATTTCAATTCAAGGAATCCTGTGTCTACAGAGTTGCCCATTCTGGACATTCTTTATGAATAACATCATAAATAGGTGGATTTTTATGGCTGTTTCCTCTCTCTTAACATAATGTTTTCAAAGTTTTCTCTTATGATTTGAATCACTTTTCATTTTTTTCTCATTGTCACATAAATTCCTCATACAAATATATCATGTTATTTATCCATTTAGAATTTATGAACATTTAAATTATTTCTCCTTTTTCTATAGGTTTCGGTAAGTTTCTGTGTGGATACAGGTTTTCAATGAGCTTAGGATACATTTAAAAATAGCATTGCAGCTATGGTTTATGTCTGGATACTTCCCCCAAAACTTCACACACTTATAGGTGGGGTTTGAGGAAGATGATTAAGTCATGGGGGGAGATATTCAGCAGTGAATTAGTTCACTGGTCAGTTTATACCTAAATATAATATAGGGACATGAAGCCTGGTTGGAGGACACGTGACCTGGAAGGCTCTGTCTCCACCCTTCCTCCTGGGCTCCCCTCCACCATGCCGTGGGCTGTTTATCTTCTGCCACATCTTCTTCCGTGACACCCTGACTGGGAGCAAGCCGACTATGGGCTGAAACCTCTCCAAAGAGTGAGCCAAAATAAATACTCCCTCTTTAGAGTTGTGGGTGTCCAGCATTGTGTCTTGGTGTCTAAGACAGTGACTAAGGTAACTGTATTACTTAGTAACTAAATGATTGAAGCAGTTATGCTATTCTACATTCCACCTGTAGTATATAAGAGTTTCAGTATCTCCGTGTCCTTGTCAACTTGTTATTCTCTGGTATTTTGAATATAGCCATCCAAATGAACATAAAATAGGAACTCAGATTTTATGTATAAATCCCCAATGACTAATTATAATATCTTTCTGTATTTCAAAGATATGTAAATGAATCAAATGGATTAAACCTTTTATTATCTGTATTTCATGGAGAATTATTTCAAAGACTTACACAGAATATTTTTAGAAATGGTGAAAATTGGAAAAAATATGTAAAAAATACCCCAATATATTTACATACATCATAAATATTGTGTATGTAAAATTTGTGATAAAAATTTGTATTTGCTAAATACAAACACACAAAAGATTAACCAAGTCTGACCTTGCACGGACAAACCTGTCTGCATATATTTCCAGAATGGCAAGAAAAACATACTTTTAATGTCAAATTAGTTCCAGGTATTAGATATTATTGCAATTAATATAAAATTTCTACAAACATCGTCTCATATCTGAGTACTGAAGGTCACACTCCAGAGGAAATAAATGTAGCTGTGTAATATATAATACAATAATTTAGCTTTTGGTCAAAACAGAGAACTGCAGAACAGCCTCATTTTCTGTTTTAAAATTTCCACCTGTCAGTTATAGAACATTGATCTGAAAACAGATGGTCTGATAGGAAGATGGAATTCTCTAGTGTTGAACATTAACATAGGAAATGTATCAATAAAGAATTTCACTCCATGAAACAAATTCTGTGTGGTAGCTACCTGTGTGCTATTACTTAATTAAATGGCTTTTATCTCTTGCTAAAATTAAAACGAATGTCATTGTCTGATACAATATAATACTCTCAACCCATTGTCTGTATTGGCAGCTTTTCCTCAAGAGAAGCAACAGTGTATTTTTGGCCACATGAAAATTAAATTGTCAAGTTTTCTGAATGAGTAATAAAACATCTGTTCTCAGTATTGCTCTACTCATAACAATTTCACCTGTTAGTAGATGGAGAAAAGTTCTTGTCCATGAGTTTTTCCTACAATTATTTATTTTGTAGGAGAAAAGAGGAACAATTGGAAGATTTCATATGGAATATATAGAAATGTGTTTTACAAAATTTTCACACCATGCAACAAACACACATTAAAGTGTCTCTATACACAAGGAAAATTGGTCATTTTATTTATGATAGAATATAAGTGCTAAGATAGAGCCTATTGCCTGGAAATTAATTCTAAAACTAACCTGTAAATTTTGATAGTCTGCTTTCTACTACTGTAACACCATAGCTGAGATAATGTGGTTAAAAGAGAAAAGGGTTAATTTGACTGATAGTGTTGGAAGTTCAGGCCTGGTCAGTTGGCCTCATTGCTTTGGATTAATATCAAAGCAGCATGTCATTATGGGTTGTGGGGAGCAGCTGAGCTAGAGATCAATCACACATGCGGGGCTGGAGCAAAGCCAGACCCAGGAACACACAGTGTCCCAGGCGAACCTTAAGTGGAGGGCTTTCACCTGTTACCAACCTCTTGCTGATTGTATAAATAAACACACTGCAGTCATTGGGCAGATCCTTTCTCCCATCAGGAAAGGGGGCTCCACCTGACCTCACCTTTCTGCATTTTTTTTTTACTTTTAAAGAGAATAAAACCAAGCAACATAAAACAGAACAAAGCCAATCAAAACAAACCAGTGTAAAAACACAGAACTTCAAAATAATATGAAATCAACATTGGTTACCATTATGCCACTTATCTTAAAAATAGCTTTAGATACCTTCAGAGATAGTAAAAATGAAACAAAACAGAACAAAATAAAACCAATAAAAACAAAACAATGAATACAATAAAGGACTTTCAACCAAGAGAAAAGTAAAGCCAAAATGGCTACCATAATATATCTTTCCATCTTCAAAATAGCTGCCCATGCCATTAGATATAACAAAATCAAACAAAGCAAAATAAAATAAAACCCAAACCAACAAAACAATGAAAATGATACAGGACTTCAAAACAAGATAATGGAGAATTAACAATGGCCACCACCTCCAGAAGGAGATTCCCCATACAGCTCAGTGGCACTGCACCTGTCTGGAAACCTTTCTGCATTTGGGCTTTTGTCTTCATTTCTTCATTCTCCATTATCCTTACCCTGGGAATTTCCAGAGCTGTGTGGTACACAGTAATAGGTGTAGCAAACCTAATCATTCTCAGCACCCAGGGAATCCAGAGAAACAGAGAGAGACAGAGATAGGGAGAGACAGAGAGAGAGAGACAGAGACAGAGACAGAGAGAGAGAGAGAGAACCAGAATACAAAATCTCTTTGGAATACCTCAGTCTTTCAGATTTCCAACACCCATCAACAGTGCCTAGCTGAGAACCAAGAATTTAACACATAGGCTTTCTGGATATCATTTAAGATCCAAGCTGCAGTATATGTATTATAAAGCAGAACCTAAGAAATCAGATTACTTTTTCTGCCAGTAAACAATGTATGACGTTACATATATCTTATGACAGATACTGCCAAGAAATATTGGCAAAAACATGATACCTAGAAGACAGTTGAAATATAACTTGATATTTCAGTGACACAGGTAAAATAAAACAGAAAACAAAACTGATAATTTTACAGGATGCCATAGAATTTTTGGGTCTCCTAAGATAAATCATATCTTTCACCTCCCTCATACAAGTAGAGTACTCTGGCTATAGTCAGCAAATAAGTACAGAAAGACTATGATAGATGTGGAAAAGAGGGAAAATAGGACTTCTGTACTTAATAAATAATATACTAAAGAGTTCTGTCTTTTTTATTGCCTCATATATTAGGGCATTACAGAATTTAACACCTACAACATTACAATTACCCTTCCAGAGGATCATCTAGAACATTTTCCTAAACATATGATAAGCGAAGAACACGAAGGAGATTAATCAAAAAGGAAAAAGGAGATTTCATCCAGAAAAAAAAAAGCATTAATAGTGAAGGACGAGCCAGGCGTGGTGGCTCACGCCTGTAATCCCAGCACTTGGGAGGCTGAGGCAGGAGGATTGTTGCAAGTTCGAGACCAGCCTGAGCTACAAAGTGTGCTCAAGGCCAGCCTGAACTGCATAGTGAGACCCTGCCTCAAAAAGCCAAAAAAAAAAAAAAAAGAGCGAAGGATGAAGGTTTAAAAATATATTTATTTATCATACAAAACATAAATGACTCGTAATCAGAAAAATAGAGACATATACATTGATTTTTTTAAACAGGAAAATTCTATAAAAACTAGGCAAACTTCTCATAGGATTTTCATAAGAGAACATATCTAAATGATTAATATATATATATATATGACCATCAAAATTCATAATACATAGAGAAATACAAATTGAACTTTGTACCACAAATCCACCAGAATGATCAACTTATACGAATCAATATGAGTCCTCACATTGGAATAATTTTATTGGATACAACTGTAAATCTGAATAATAAACTGACTTTTAGATGTGACTTTCAGTCAACATTTGTAAATAAGGTTTGATTTATGCTACAGTGTTTTTAAAATAAGTATTTCACACTAAAATTTAAAATGTTTATCTTCTATTAAGCTACATGATGACTTTCCTCAGAAGTGAATCATATAATATAGAATAGTTATTTGGATGAGGGCTGATAAGACAAAGCTTTAGCTAAAAATGCAATTTAATTTTAGTTCAACACATGGTAGAAAAGTAGCATTTAAAAACATGAATATTTTCTTTTCTTGAGGCAACTGCAACTGCATATATGTAGGTTTCTATTAAAAATATAATTTCAAATGATAGAAATTGATGTTATAAGTGGATTATACAGAGCTAAAAGTACCAATTGCTTAAAAGCTCCAACTAAAACTTTTTTATGGAGGATGCCATATATAATTAAATTTCACAGGCTAAAGAAAAAGCCTTTTAAATACTTTTATTAGTACAACAACTATACACGTTCAAATGGAATACCATATCAGGCTTTACAATAACATTTCTGTTTTTCCCCACTTAGAAAAGCATTGCTAAATTATAGTTAATGACCCATTTTGAATCCCTCAAATTACACAGTGAATCATGTGAGTTAATGTGCTCTATTACCTTTTTAACATTTCTTAAGCATTTTTCTAAGTTTTTTTAAAGAGAAAATAAGCTTCAGCCACATCAAAAGTTATATAAAACTTTTCCAGATTAGGAGAGTTGTTTTTCTAATTTTATTTCTTTAATCACAGATTTAAAATCATGGATAAAAAAGTATCTACAAACACAGCACTTGATTTAATCAGTAAACTAATTTCAAGAGAAAAATCAAAATATCACAGTTCAGAAAGAAAATATTTTATGATTGGATATAATGATAATTTGAATTGATACTGTGCTCTCAAATATCTCCACTTAACTATTATGGTTATATCAATATAAGACTTCTTCTATTGTTCTAATGATCCTGTTTAATCTAGATAAGTCTCTCTGTTCCTCCTAACATCATTGGAAACTGAATGGAAGTATGTTGTTGTCTTGGTTATTTTTCTTTTGTTACTGGGACAAAATACCCAGCACCCAAAATGAAACAAAGGTTTATTTAGCTCACTGTGGAGGTTTCAGTCCATAATCAGCTGGCTGCAAGGTAGGTGACATGACATAGGGGCAACACTTCAAAGCAGCAGCCTGAAAAAGCAGTCAGAGCCAAGGGGGAGAAGAGCAAACCCTTTTCCTCCTTTGTACCGCACACAGGCAGCCCCTATTCCAGGGCCACTGCAGCAACAGCAAGATCTCCCTGCCCTCCTCTTACACAGGACGGGGATTGTTGGAGCAGTTGAAACTGAATACACGTGCAAGCCTAGCATGGCCCAGGCACGGCCAAGCTGAGAATGAGTAGTTACCTCAGGAGCCAAGATAGGACACAGCTGAAGCCACCTGGAGACTTTCTGGATCGTTTTCCTTAATTAGCATCCATCCTCTGTTGCTCTGAGAGGTCCTTGAATCCTTCGCCAGATCCTGCTCAGGTTTCCTGCATTCTACGCTCAACTGCTTGCTTGTTCTGATTAAATACAGGCTGCCCAAGGTCAGTCTGCAGGCCGGCTAGCGGAGTTACAAACTCTGCAGAGGATTTTGGTTCTCCTGGAGCCCTAAAGATCACACCGCTTGTCTCAATCATTTGGGCCTTCGCTGTGCACCTGTTTGGGAGACTGAGGATCTAGGCACAGAGCCAACAGGGGATCTTTACAAAGTAAGACCCCTGGCTCTCTGCTGAGTCCCTTAGTTAAACTTCCAAACTTCTCAAGTTGACACGGTGTATCATCCATAACAGTGGTCTTGAGAGTCAATTCATAATTAAAGGAAATAAATGTCTTACAGGATGGAAGTTGGTTAGATGCACCTCAACTGTTAGAAGCTTTTGATCAAAGCTTCTTCCTAAAGTGCAATGGTACTGCTTAAGTGTATAAATCCAAAAAACTACTGCACATGGCCTTTGTGCATTTATAAACCATGACCAAAGAGGGATGTGGAGCACTGTGTGATAAAAATCAGCAAACGCATCACTCTCATCATGACACATACAAGTGTAGTAGGTACATTCAACAAATTACTTTGAACTATAGGATATGTGTTCCTTTATCTTTTATTTTAAAAAGTTTGAATAGTGAATGTTGAATGCTTAATTCTCAACAAGTAACTGTATCAGTGATTTTGAAAACTCAAACACATTTTGAATTTGTACTTTTTTGTTATTTTATCATGTCAGCGTCTTTATGTCACTGAGGCTGGTCTTAAATTCCTGGGCTCCAGGAATCCTGCCTTAGCTTCCAGAGTGCTAAACCAGGTACAATCTTTCAATCATTTCTTAGGTAACATTTTCTTTTCTCCTGTGAATTTAAACCCAGAAATGTCTGCATGTATTTAGAGCACAAAACCTTGCTAAGTGGCTGAAGGATATTGATGCATAGAATACTGGTGGTCCTTGTAAAATAGCGGATTAAAGAAATTTAAACATTCTTCTACCACAACACCAGAAATCCTACGTAAAAATCTAACAAATATATTTTAAAATTCAATCTGATTTTGTCTTAAAAGGAAGTTTCCAGTTTCTGAAACTAAGGTGAGAGCTTAAATTTACAGGGGAAAGCTAAGGAGCTAAAGTTCTTGACTCCAAGTCTCCTGAGACAGGAATACACATTTGGAGGAGGACACACAGTCAATAAGATAGCCCTTGTGCCCATGCTGGGTATGGGGCAGCAAACAACATCACTGAAAATAAACTAGGATCCTTAACTGTCCATGTCATGGTTTATGTAGGTGGCCCCCAGGCCTCATGTGTTTGCACTGTGCATTTGTGATTGGTTCATTGTCTAGCACTTGGGTTGATGTTGTCAGTGCTACACCCCCCTAGGGGTGGAGCCAGAATGTGATGTAATGGTGGGAAGAAGGTGTATCTCTTCTCTTGCAGGTTTCTGCCTTGCTGTTTGCAGCCACTGTGAACTGCGGCCCCGCCATGCCACCCTGCCTTGGAGCCAACTGAGTATGGACTGAAACCTCCAAAAACTGTAAGAAATAAACCTTTCCTTTCCCAACTTTGGGCATCAGGTATTTTGTCTCAGCTATAGATAAAAAGTAACAAGACAGTCCATGAACCCTGAAAATCATATGTCCAGAGAACACACAGAGACTAAGCTATTTCTCTTATTTGTAGGGGGTTTCAGTGCAAGCAAGTTTCTCAGAGGACTTCAGACTGCTAGTGTATTTCTACTTCAATTTAATCTTCACAAGCTCCCCAAGACAAATTTTAACATAAAAATTAGTCAGTGACTTTTGAACGTCTAATAAACAAGTAAACCAAGCCTGCTGGGAAGATGCAGTGCAGCACAACTAAATCAAGATGCTGACAAGCGTCTCTCATGGAAGAGGCCTTCGTGAGCAAAAACGACAAACATGCAAGGTATTAGCACCGGGCAGATTCTATGCACAATATGCTGGAATGCTTTAAGTGAAACAACTTCACATGTTATTTCAAAACTGTTGGCAAGTGACATTAATCATAAGCAAAATTTAGAAAAATGAAAACCAATTTTTGTATTTGTAGTAAAAGTTGCCAAGATCATGCAGCATAACACAAGCCAACATTATAAAATGTACTAGTGTGATTAAAGGTTCCTTTACATTTAGATTTTATTCTCACAGCGCTGGTGAATTAAACCCGAATTGAGAATTTGTTTTCCTCTTTCCTCACCTCAGCAAGAGTACAAACAATTGGCAAGGACAGAAAAAAATAAGGCATCATTTTTGGTCATTAATAAAAGCACGATAAAAGTCACTCCATTGGAAAAAGTTAAAAGTAAGAGTGATGTATGTAAAGTATTTCTAATGCTCTATAAAACATCAGAAAATAAATTTAGACCACTGAAAACAACACAATAGAGCCACTTAATAAAAATACAACCAGAGTATAAGCAGAGCCTGTGTCCTTTGGGTAAGCATGTAATGATGATGAATGGCCAGTAGAAGGACTGTGTACCACAAGTTTAGCTTTTATCATTTCAGAGAATTTAGCATTCTTTTAGCTGGCACTGCTATTAATCTGACCAGGTAACTTGAAATGAATGAATTTACACCATCTGTATAAGTTACATTATGTTGAGTTTTGGTCTTAAGTACAATTAGAAAACAGTGAGGAACTTTTCCTCTCACCTCTTCATGTGAGACTCAGCGCTTTCCTCCCTGGGTGTCATTCCTTCTCTGCTGACATCTCCAACAGATAACAGAGCAGCACTGTAGCACCTCCTTCACCCCAGCTTCCCTTTATGTCTGTGCTGCTCAGGAAATTAGAATGAAAAAGGGCGTGAGGAACATAGAGGTCACAGGTCTTAGGGTGATGGAAATTAAATATTTAATTACATGGGGAGAAGGATCCTTCAGAATGGTTTGCCTTGGTCTAAAATTCTTCACAAATTTCTCAATTTTCCTTAGAGTTGTGAGTTCTATGTAAATAATCTGCACAAGTATTTGTTTCTTGCAAACTTATTTCCTTCCCTTTATGAGGTTTATATGTTTATACAGCTTTTAGCATATTCATTATGGCTTAAGATTCATAGACTCTTAGAGGAAGTATAGACATAATCATCATCCAACAAAACTATTTTATTAAAATTTTTAATTTCACAATTTAATATTTAAGATAATCTATAAAAATTACGTTTAAATACAATTGTACTAAATATTTAATGCTTCATCACCCAATCTTATAACTTTTATATTTACATATATCATTCGTACTTGTCCGCAATTATGTATGCATCATAAATTGTTTTCTACAGTTTCTCATATTTTTACACAATTTAGATGATTATTTTTATGATTGCTTTATTATTTATTGCTTTTCAACTAAAAAGTAGATTACTTTGGAGGATTTGGATATTATCCTCCTCTTCAAGTACACAAGGTGGCCTATTTCTTGTCACAATAAAAAATGACACGTAATCATTAATGAAAGTATTACTGAAGATTTATCATGAAATGAATGTGTGGATTTTTAGTACGTAAGCACTGGGAAATAATTTTGATGAATACAGAAAGTGAAATTGTATCTTGGGTACTCATTTTATTTTGCAAACAAAGGCGTGTGTATGTAGGTGCATGAGAAAGAGAGAGAGAGAGACAGAGAGAGAGAGAGGGAGAGAAAGAAAGAGAGGGAGAGAAACAGAGAGAGGGAGAGAGAGAGA
>PVLA01002556.1:105413-183962 GCA_004027455.1 Hydrochoerus hydrochaeris | reverse complement strand
CCATAGAAGGACTTGACCAGGATATGTTCAAGCCTTGTACTTATTCTGTAGGACAATGAAATTATATTAATCAAGAGAGAAAAATCACGTGTTTATATTACCCCTTCATGAAACTTATATTATTGTACTGATACATACTGTTGAAGTAAAACAAAACATGTAAATAACTTATATAAAGACAAACATAAATATCACACAGCTTAAAAAATTTTAGCAGTACGTACTTGCAGTACCATAGTGTGTACATTTCACGTGTGGAGGTGGTGCATGTGCCTGACACACCCTGTTTCTTTTCTCAAATCCCTTCATTCCCCTCCCGCCTCCTTCCCACTTCTCATGATCTTTTTTCTACTTGAGAAAGATCTATCTTCCTACCTCCGCTTATCAGTCTTTCATTTTGCTCTTTATGATGGGGGTTTCTCTTATGAGAGAAAGCGTGATATCTGACCCCAAATGACTGATTTATTTCACTTAGCATTATGGTCTCAAAGTGTGCATCCACTTTCCCAGAAACCACTCCTGTTTATCTTTCGTTATGACACAGTGGTTCTCCATGGTGCATAAATAGCACATTTTCTTTATTACTTCATCTGTTCATGGAAATATAGTCTGCTTCCAAGATTTAGCTATCACACATTGTGCAGCTACAGACATGGGTGCACATTCAATGTAACGTATTTTAATTTTTTTAGGAAGACACCTAGAAGGGGAAGAGTAGGATCAAACAGAATTTCTAGTTTTCATTTTCTGAGGAATCAGTCAGGTGAATATTGCACATATAGCTGTCAACTGAATAAGTCTGGAGATCACATTAGTTCAAAGAAGAATCTGAGAAATAGAACTAATACATAAAAGGCAGCAAAGGGGATAAAGTATCAACCTGAAGTTAACAACAGACTAAATCAAGAAAAAGGCATCCAGCCTAGTGATAGTTCATCTTGTGAGGTTTCGCGCGTCGGGATTTTTTCTAGATGATTCCCACTATGCTATAAATCACGATACCCAGTGACTGAGCATCACATCATACACCACAGCACTCTTGGATTAAATGTTGCAGCTTTTCATGAATTTCAGTCATTTAGACAACGCAGTCTGCCACCTACCACCTCTGCACCTCCCAGGCTGCCTTCTGCCACCCGCTGCTGCCTTTCTGTAACCAACCAGAAGAAATCTAGAGAAGTTTCTCAGCCCTTTCTGCCTATCAAGTCAGTGATGTTGCCACAGAGTGCAGATGGGAAGCAAGAACAAAATCTCTCTGATGTGCAAAAATGATTTGTAACTTCTAACATCACTTCCCGGAATTTGGTAGGAGCAGGTAGCTGAGGGGAGCTTTCTGGATGACACTGAAGGGTAAAGATTCAATAGCCTCAGTCGAGTTTCTCAATCCAGTTGTATTCCATGTCAACAGCCTTGACATATGTGATCAGCAGCCTATAGCAGTGGTGTCACTGCAGTAAACTTAAGTAAACAAGAAGTAACCTATTAGCTTTTCTATAAACTTTGTATTGAGAAACAAAAGCATGGACTTTAACTTGACACAAAAAGATAATGTCGAACTGTCCAGTAATTCAATAAAATAAGTGTACATCTCAACTTTCCCCATCATTGGGGGATTACAGCTGTCACAAATATTTCAATAGGTCAGAGGACCCACAGGACATCCATAATAGAGGCCACTGCTTCAGTTCTCAATTTCAAGAAGTAATTTGGACTTTGACCATGAGGTCAAAGAGAACAAGCAGGGCTGTTTTTCATTCTTTCTTTTTTTTAAGTTATTTTCTGAGTTGCAAACAGTTCATTGGCATCTGTGTTTTACAAAACAGGGTTCATTTTTCAATACACATTTCCCGTGAAGTAATAGCAGTACATCAAAATAGAAGAGTCAAGAAAAGTAGGTTTGTTTAGTTTGTAACAGTAAACACACAGCTTTGAGAAAATATTTTCAAAGTGCACCACTTACTAATCATTTTGAAATTATCTCAAATTGTATTAGTATCACTAAAATTCAATTTTGTTACTATATAATTTTTAAAACATTGAAGTAGAGTGGAAGAATAAAGTTTTAAACACATTTTGAATGTCTTCATTTTAATGTATCCTAAGGCAGAAGTAACAGAAGTTTTAGAAAAACAATAGTTGAAATCTATACAAAATCAATAACTAAAAATTAGTTAATAAGTGATTTATTGCTCTATCAGATATTTACGGAAGGACATGACACTCCAGAATCTGCTTCCAGTGCTCAAAGATAGCAGTAAACATGGCAAATAAAGTTTTGCCTCTATTTGTTTATGGAAAAATAATAAACAATATGTGAATACATGTGTAAGTTGACCAGAGAGTAATATTCTGAGCTTTTAATTTATAGCTAATGTGAATCAAACATTAATGATGTACAATTTTAAATCAGAGGGTCCCTCCACCATACGCCCCATAGTGATGTAAAATCTGGTTAACCAACTGAGCTATTAAAAAAAGTACAATACAAATAAATTGGAAGGGTCATGGAACTGTGTCAGAGTTTTGAATTTTATTTCTCTAAAGAGTTTATGCTGTTTCTTTTACATGTTCTTCATGTCTCTTTCCTCCAAAATTAGCATTTTCTTAAAAAATGATCATCTTCTAATTAGATTCATCAGTTATCTCTCTAGGTGTTTACAGGCTGACACCTTTAAAAGTGGTAAATAAAGTAAAATTGCTAGCATTCTTCAACAACTGTTATAATTATCTGTGGGAGATATTTTGCTGAAAAGTACCCTAAATTATAAGAAATGAAATATCTTTTGTCTTTTGTTACCACTAAATATTGTTTATATCTGAAAACTAAGAAGAGAATAGGTTTAAAAATAATAATCTAGTCCATTAAAACTATGATTTGTTCTAACAATGTTATAAAACTAAATCTTATGTAAATGCATCACATCTTAAAATGAGCCATTAATCAAGAACCAAGGGAAATGTTCTTTGATAAAACAAAACAAAACAAACTATTCTATCCCTGCAAGAGCTGTAGTAATATACCCTATAAAATGTCAGTAGATTTCTGGCTCTATTTTATATAGTATACAGAAAAAAGAAAGTTTAGCTGCTTTTTTATTCTCAATTAAATTTCTATGGAAATCACAGTTTGTGCTAGAACCAAATGTTTTTAATTAGAAAAATATTGCTACCAAATACTGAGAACACCAGTGGTCTTGATTATACATGAACAGTGATTAATGAAACATAATTCTCATTTTGTATTCATTGTATAGAACTGTGTAATGTAAAAGCCTGTATGACACACAGAATAATTTTCAACAACCAGTGACCTACAAAGTTAAAAAATAAACTCAGTAATTCTACATATCGACCAAATTCATCAATAATCTACTAATAACAATTAGGTTAAAAAAAACTGGTTTTAAAAAAGCTGTTGAAAACAAATGTAAAATTTATACTGTCACTATATAAGCTATTGCTTTCTACCTGTTAGATTTTATATAAAGCAGTAACAGAAAAAATAAAAATGTAATAAATAATGCTTAAAAGGTAAAAAAAAAATTGTGTATGATCTAATAGGTTCAATTGTGCCACTCTCCATCTGATTTTTGAATTTTTAAAAGTAGGCTGACTCCAGTGTACACAAGTAGGATGCCTACAGTGTATAGAAATTAAAGACAACATACACATATCAGGAGTTTCACTTTGATTACATTGTTTTCCTAAACAGAAGGAAAACATACTGTTGCACACTGGTTTACTTAGTTTGCCTAGCTAAGCAATAATTGTATATCTATCAAATGGAAACAAGAGAAAAGGCAGTATTTTAATTCCACATATCTGTTTATTGTAGACTTTAACTGTATTGCAAGACCTTTCAAGTCTGGAATAGAGTGAGACAAATAAAACCTGGGTGTTGAGCTCATTAGCATTTAATGAATAACAAATTCCGCTTGCCTAGGCTACTTCCCTGAATTAGTCTTTCTCTTGAGTTTTCACTTACGTTATCTTCTTTCATGCAAATTAAGAAACTGCATAAACACAATTAGATGTGGCAGCTATCTCTGTAGCAAGCTAAAAGAAATGGGCTTTACAAAGTGAATTACAGATATATTTCTTTCCTTACCAGAAAAGCTAAAGTGTTGAAGTTCAGGTCAATTCTAGAATTTTTTACCTCCACCCCCCCCCCGCCATCTCCTGCAATCACAAGGTAAGAAAATAATACAAAGCAAATGAATTTAGCTGTTTTCACCACTGTGTTGTGCCACCTGATTTCCTAATGTCTCTGGGGAGTCTCACGGTGGAGAATTTCTGCTGGGTCCGAGGTCACTGTACTTATCTGAAACTTACAATTCGCACCAAGCAAGGCCCAGGAAGCATGGCCATGTTGCTTCTGCTTAACTGCATGATTTCATTTCAAGCCCTCACACACAAAAGTTGGGTTCTTCCAACAAAAACTTAAAAATCTCTTTCCAATTCTTTAACATTGCTCTCTTCAGACATAAATAAAAAGTGGCTGCACACTGGCACAGTTGGCTCAGGCTGAAACTGAAAAGAAAGCAAAAATCAGCCTCAAACTATTGTAATGTCCTTCCTGCTCTACAGAAATGTAACAGGCACTAGATTTACTTTAACTCATTTTCCTCTATTTAATAATTTAATTATTTAAATAACTGCGAAATAAGATCAGCTAATTCAGAAGTTTTAATTCAGATAAATTAAGTATAGAGCAGCAAATGGCAAAGCCATGTACTTAAACACAAGACTGAATCACTTTGGAAAAAATATAATAACACACCATCTACCAGAAAATTGGATTTTTCACAACTTTAAATGTGCTAATTTGACTTGGGATTGGCTTCGTGGAGTCCAAATAATACAGGTCACTGCTACTTGCTCCAATTATGCCTCCTCTCCTTTGAAAAAAAAGAATGCCCAATCACCAACATTATGATCGTCACTGTCACCATATAGTTGCCCATTTTAAGTGCTAGTTAGGAGTGCAGTACTATTTTAACATCATCAAAGGACATAATTTCTGCTGTAAAGTAATTTTGTGTCCAGAGGGATGACAGATACTTGAAGAATTTCTGGATAATGTGCTCAGTGCCAAGGTAAAGGTGTTCAAAAGAGGCTGTTGGCCTTATATGGTTATGTACGGAACTCATGGCCTCACAACATCCAGGAATGAAGTCATAGACCAAAGGAGGAGGTGTGGAGGGTTCTATGGGAAATAAAAAGAAAAAGAATAGCTGCTGGGTGGCCACTGAGTCTCCTCACGAGGCTACTGAGGCATTTTATACAGCAAAGTCATTGCACGGGTAAGTATGGGTCAAGCTACAATCAACCTATAGGATTGCAAGCATTGTTGCTTAGTCAATAATGGTCCAATACAGCAGGAGGGACATAGCAAGGTTATATGGTGAACATCTTTAGCTTTAACTAATGCAAAGGCATTCCTGGAAAGGGAAGGGAGAACAGATCAGGGTACTCTAGCTCCCCCCCTGTGCATTTGATTGCTGTCTGGGCTCGCTGGACCGGGTGGTCCGTGTTACACTCGAGTCTCAAGCTGCTGTCCATCTCTGGCGAGGCTCACGTGTCTGGCTCTCTTCACATTTGATGCATCCACAATTTTGATGTGTATCATGTTTTGCACTGACATGCTTGAGGACCCAATCCTTCTCTGACTGCCTATTAATTTCTATCTGACTTAGCTGTTTAGAGTAGACCTAAAGGAGAATCTAATCCTTAATCCTTTCTGTAGATTTTTATCAAAAAATAAACATTAAATCAAATGCTTCATGTCTTTGTCATTGAAGATTCTTCAATCTATATTGCCTTTACTGTGCTTTATATTGTCCTTACTCCTCTTACCCTCAGTCTTTTATTTTATTCTTCCAATATCTCTACTTCCTTATTTTGTGATACAATTAGAACTCTAAATCTCTCAAACAGGGTGTGGTTGCACAGAGGTATAATCCCAGCATTTGGAAATCAGGCAGGAGGCTTGCAGTAATTTCAAGGCCAGCCTGAACTACTTAGTGAGTTCAAGCCCTGCCTGAATTACATAATGAGACTCTATCAAAAACAAAAAACAAAACAAAAAAAACTTTAAATCTCTCAATCTTGTTCTTGCTCTTCTGTGTGTGAATGTGTGTGTGTGACTCAATTTTCTAAACACAGATGCTTACTATGTAAAAGAAACTTTCAATATACCTCTCAAAGCCATATAGGAAGGTGGAGGTTTCTCCATACAAAGAACAAAGGACCAAGAGTTATTGTATAAAAATGTAAGACCGAAAAGGGTTAAAGTGAGCTTATAAAACTGGGAAGGAACTTTCAATATGGTGGGTGTAACAAAACCTCAGGAGAGCAGGAGAGCACAATCTTTCCAGGGGGGTATAAGGAATAAATAGCACCGAATGCCAGGGAGATGAAGGACAGGGGAGCAAACCAGTCATCGCCTCTGGCGATGTGGCAGTTACAGTTCCTGCTGATTCAGCAAGGACAATTTCGATATCCTGTGCGACTCTGACAAGGTGTTAAAAACATTTAGTCTAACTGCTCACAATGGGTTGGTTTTCCTTGAAATCTTAGGTTAGAAAATGGAGCTTGCATGCATAAAATAAAAATATCTGATGTTTAGTGTTACAGTCTTATTTTTAAGATGTTCAGGTAGATCTACAATTTCTGCAGGAGGAACACACGCAGATAATCCCCTTCACTGAAACAATTAATTCCTGAATTCAAATCCAATAATTGTATTTTCAGAAATAAAAACTTTACTTAGAATTGAAGCATGAAAAAATACAATCCTAGATGAAAATTAAAGCCAATAGGGCATTTACATATGGCTGCTGTGATATGCACATGAATTGTTCCCGAATTTACACAAGGCTTTGCTGTCCAAACTCAGATGTTAATGGTACTAACATGGTGGTGATTTAACCTGACTAGTGAGTGCTATGCACCACATTCAGGCTCTGCGGCTCTGTAAAAGGCCAGCTCACCTGCCATGCAGATGCTGCACCATACAGCTTGAATATTGAATCTCCAAAACTTTGAACTAAATAAACTTATTGCCTATATAAAGTCAACCTGCCTTAGGTATTTTGTTATAGTATCAAATGGCTGACCAATTCAATGTAAAATTGAAGTCGGTTCATAAACAATATAGGAATCCAAGCAGCCAAAGTGATAAATTTGGAATTTACTTGACTGAGATCAGTGACCACTTTCGTGGACCCACTTCAGACTCTCATTGAGTGGCCCTGAACTGGAAAGTTGCAAAGCTTTTAAGCAGAGAACCAGAAAAAGGCATCTTGTTGGAAACAATTTAGCTAGAATCTTACATTAATTTTTGGTTGACACCTGTATCCTGCTTCTTTTGTTGAGCAGCTTAATTTTTTTCTTGGGAGTGCAGCTCATTCTGCTTTTCTTATGAGACTTATACCCTGAGCAACTTTTCATTTTTTGGGGGTCAAATCAGGGCACTAGTTAAATGCAGGGCTCAAGATGGAGTCAGTCATGCCAAGCTACAACAAAATAAGTTAGTGATGTTTTCTCAATATAAATATCACTATCATTAATAGTTTATTCAATGTTACCAATATAAATAGTAATTCTTGACTCATTAACATATCCATTGATTCTTCAGCATAATCATGGATGGTCAAAATGTGCATCAGAAGCTCTGAGAAACAGCCTAGTTAATATAAATATTCAAAAATGCAGTAGTTATTTTTATTGGGAGCATTGTCTAGTCATGTGTATGAACTTATATGCTTTATTAAATTTCTTATGCAATTCTTATTTTCATCAGTTTCAATAAATGTATTTCTCTTGTCTTTATCTTTCCTAGTTTGAGTACCTAATCATTGGTTTTTCTCCCTTGTTAAATTGGATATGTTTTATGTCTTCATTTCTTTCTCAATTTCCTCCCATTTTCTAGTGCTCATAATCTAAGATATTTCTATCTTATATATTTTCCTTGATTTTCACTCCTCTGTACTAATTGACTTGAGCTACCAAAGTAGACATTAAATGACTCAAGCAATAGAAACTGATTGTCACAGTTCTGGCAGCTTGATAGCCAAGACCAGGGTGCCAGCATCACTGCTTTCTCCTAAGACCTCTCTCCTTCACTTGTACATGGCAGCCTTCCTATGTCTTCACACGGTCTTTTCACTGTGGAAGCATATTCCTGGTCTTTTTATAAGGACCCTGGACTTATTGGACTGAAAGCCACCTTTATGACCTCATTGGTTTTGGAGGCACCCAGCGGATTAGCAAAACACGACTGGATGTGTCTTAGAAGGTTATGGAGGTGGGACCTTGATGTCTATATCTGGCCCTTCTCTCCTTCAGCTTTGGTGTTTCTTCCCTGCTCTGCTTCCCAGCCACCATGAACTTTGCCAGCCAGATAAGCACTAAATCCCCAAAACTGTGAGCCAAATCGGACCTCTCCATCTTTGGACTGTGTGTTGAGTTGTGACGGGAGAGCTAACACATTGAGGCTGCGTGTTACTCTTTTTGATTAGTGTGCAATTGTAACACATCATAGTTACATTTGCTTGGGGAAACTGGTGCATGTATTCTGCCTATCTTTGTGATTTTCAAGTCCTTTACCCTCCCCATGTTTTTGCAACCCCTGCTTCCTATTTCTATCTCAATCAGTCTGCCTGTTTTTTTTCCTGTCATTTTTCCTTGATTTCACTCTTTATTCATGCATGCTTCAAGTTTCTCATCTAAGAAAAACCATGTCTATTACTCTTGCGTATTGACTATTACTCAGTACTCCTCAAATACTGCCTAACACGACTTGACTCAGTGCTGGTTTGCTCCTTCTCCTAGATGCTTGAGCTTTATAATAGCCTTGAGTTTAAGTGCAAAATGCCCAGAAGTGGCCCCTAGTGAGAATCAGATGACCACAGCAAATTTTTTCTGTTCAGTTCCTTGATCGTGCTTATTCTATTTCTCATTCCTAATTTTTCCTAATTTTGTGTATACCTTCCTTTCACCCTGAGTTATTTATACACCATACTTTTAAAGCATTCTTCCTTCACAGTAGCCTTGCATATGATGCCTTTCTTTGTCTCAGTCTGGGCTTGTTTTTTATTTTGACATGGCAAATTGGTTTATAATTGATGTTGATTTTGGATGAGTTAAGCAGAACATTTTTGAGGACATAAGAGCTGGAGAGATGGTCGTGTTGGGAACTGACTTCATTACTATCCTGAAATCTTTCACTTAAAAACATCAGGAACTTCAGACTATAAACTACAGATGTAATATTGACAAAAACCAAGGAATAACTCATTTTAATGATAGTTTAGTATCTCTTGTGATACAGAAAAACATAATTTATATTTCCAAATAATTTATCACCTTCATATTTTCCATTAACTACATAAAATCTTCACTGATTTTCTAAAACAAGGAAATAAAATAGATGTGATTTGGCTAAGGTCATATCGCTAGTAGTAATGCGGATAGTTGCTATGTGAATGCTAGTCTCGTGACACCAAACCAAATGCTGTTTACACACAACAGCTGCATCACATGCAAAACTTCTATACAATTTCATTGTAAAAGAAAAGGGCTGCTTTGTGCAAAATTGAAATTTGAACCCTTCCCAGGTTATATTGCAATCTAAAGACTTCTCAAATGTGTTCATGAAATGGTCAAGCAAAAGACACTACAGAAAGCTAGGGACATTTTCCAACATATACAAAAGACAAGCTTACTTAGGATGCTTTTCAATTTCGCCATATGCTGGCGGTGAGATATTTTGGATGTTTGCCATGTAATTATTCTTCCTTTACTTAGGAAGAATGAGATTTATCTGCTGTCATTATTTGAAAAAAAGAACATATGAAATGCTTCAGAGTAATTTGAAAGCAAGTGTGAATTATATTTGCTGATTACAAAAAATTAATTTTCACAAAAGCTCTGTAGGGGGATGTTATTGTCTCATGACATTCTTCCATTTTTTCGAGTTTATAAAAGAAAATATAAATTTTAGGGCTCTAACAAATGAACAGTTGCCATTCATGGTGAAGACCATGAGTGTAAATACATCTCTGAGGTAAGTTCTTCATCTTATGTGAGACTCAGAATTTACCAATTCATCCAGAATATAGCTCTTAGACTCTGAATCTAGTGCTTTTTCGTGTCCATGTCAAAGAAAAAAAAATAAATTCAGGAAAACCACTTGACAAAACAGAAAGTCCAGATATACAGAATTCTCCCTTTTGTTCACTCATTTGATTTCTTTGTTTTGTAATAATGTACACATTTTATTTAGATGTTTATTTTTAACTTATGAAAGTATTATTTCAGGAAAATGTGATTTCAAAAGTTCCAGGTTCCGAGGTTAACATATTTTCATGAGGTGCATGGTAAAATAATTTGATTTTGTGATGTGCTTAAATAGAATCTTATTTACTCTTAGAGAATAAGTCTTCCTTAAAATATTGTTTTCATAGGTCCATCAATTCCCTTGCATCTTACACGTGTTTTATGCTATACCAATGAAAACATTCTTCTTGAGTCATGTTAGGAAAACATCTTTCCAACTCCTTGGCAATTGTCATATCATGGAAAAAATACAGCTTATTTCTTCAATTATTCATATATTCACTCAGTCACTCTTTACTAATAATTTACTATGTAACAAGAACTGTTCTACTCACTAGAGATTCAGTGGGAGGGGGTAGCTGCGCCTCTTCTCTTGAAGATTACACACCCTTCAAAGAAAAAGAACCTTGTCTTTCATCAGGTCAAACTGAACTCTATGATAAGAGATAACTGGTAGACAGAGATACTTGTTCATGTGGTGATAAGGTGACAGAGAAGTAGGTTAGCTAACGTAGTGAGAAAAACCCTCCTCAGTGGAAAGATACTTAAACACCAATATGAATTGAGGGAGATGAAGGAAAGTCACTCAAGACTGAGGGAACAGAAAACAGTCAAATTTTCTGAGGAAAGGAAGACTTTTGAATACAATTAGCTGAAAAATCAGGCTTGGAGAGGATCAAATACTTATTCTATTCAAGGTAGGGGTCTCTTCCTAACATCTTCCTTTCACGTTTCTTCCTGCTTCGTCTGAATCTGTTGTCCTCTCACATAACTCACTCTCACTCTGGCCACCCTTTCCTCTATAGGTATGGAATTTACATTTCCATGAACAGTGGTTCTTTGCCTTAAAGTTTTTCTTGCAAAGCAGGATCGTTCCCATTCACCTCCCGGGAGGAGCAGGACCAGCTATAAAATGATGAGGCTCAAAAGCGAATAATAGAGACAACAACAACCAGTGAGGATCTCTTTGTTCAAAAGTTGCTGAAGGTACCCAGGTGACAGCCGCATATCACTAAACCAAACGCAGGGTCTTCCTGAGCAGGAGCCACCGTGACTACAGCAGCCACACACGCATGAAGCCGGCCCTGTCCCAGAATAGAATTAAATTATTCAAATTCTTCCTTTACTTCCCAACTGGATTCTTTATTGTGTGGGACTCACCAGTGGATGAGCTGATTCTAATGCCTAAATCTGAATGAATGTAAGTTGATTATATTGCATATCAGAGTATGGTCGCAAAGGACACTATTTAGAGAAAAGCTAGTTGTCCTAATAAATTCACCCAACATGTAAAAATAGAATGAGCATTTATTTTTAGTCAGATAAAGATTCAGAAAGCCAGATTTCTGCTGTGTTATCACCCCACCATCCCCTCTGGTCCTGTTGTGATGCATAGTCTGTAACAAGGCATAAATCATGGCGGATAATGCACAACTTCACTTCAAGCTATCAGCCCAGAGTGGAATATGGGCTTAACATTTCATTGGCTGGAATGAGTCACACTGGCAAACTCAATGTCAGGGTGACCAGAGGGCACAGTCTAGGTACTGTGCCCCAGAAGTAAAGGAATGTTGATTGTTGATATGCTGCTAACACTCCCATCAAAGGTGGCAGTAAACATTACTACTGAGACCACCCTCACTTACATGATGGGACTTTATACAGAGATTTCTTCCCAGATCCACCAATCTAAGTCACCTTCCAATGTCCCCTTTATAGATTTGTCATTTTCTTTAAATGTAAATCTTTCAGGTAGCAATAATATATGCAGTGTTGATTACATAATTAATATCTGTCTTCTGTACTAAGCATAAAAGCCTGTCTATCCTGTGTGTTATAAATCACCATCTTACTCACAACCCAGTGCTCAGAGCAGCCAACCAAATCTGACTGTGTATTTGAACCTCACATGGCTGAGTATAACTTCTTGGTCATGCTTTCAATAATTCACATAGCTTCAGCCTCTCATTTTTCTGCTTTGTTATTCAGCATTAAGGGGTCAAATAATCTAGGCACTGATTTAATCAAATTACACTTGGACCCACATAATGGAGAAATCTTACAATTTACATAAAACCAAGATTCACAGCCTGTTATATTATTGCCAAATAAGAATCTAAAATGAGCAATAATATAAAACATCTTTGAGATAGGAAAGGTATAATATAGAAGATTTGAAATTGTAGGAATCCAGTAAAGAACCTGGGAGTCTTTAAATTCTTTGCCAATAAAATATAATAAAAAAGAAAATTATGAATTTCTGATAGACTCAGGTCCAGAGGCTACAAATTACCTTCTGATATAAAGTATTCTTCTAATATTTAGGAATAGAACTCTCTTAGTTTAAGCCAAGTCTATGTGACCACTCATATATCAACTGTATATCCCAGCCCTTTCTTATAGATCCATTTGGTTATATAACATTTTGAAATGGCTAGAAACAAAATCAATGTTTGAGCACTGGTCATAAAGTGACTAAAAGAGTAACTTCTGTCTTTTGCCTTCAGAAAGCCAAAATGCAAGAAAGTGTTTTAATGAGTGAGGCCCAAATCCTCACTGACTGTGCAGAAAATGGAGCAGGTCCATATATCCAGCTACCAATGAAGTACAAGTAGCTGGATACGTAGGTGTCCATGAAGCACAAAAGAGCCTGTCACTGTCTTCAACTAATGTTTCCACATCTCTGGACTAGTAAATAAGAAAGAAATAAACCACTTGATTGTTAAAGATTTATGATTTGGAATTTCCACATAGCAACTTACTATGTCCTTTAAGCAGCAAAGAGGTGTTAAACCTGGTAAAGGATAAAGAATAGGGCAGAAAGCTGGTTTTAGACATTTATGCTAAGCTGTTTGGGTATGAAATGCCAGAATAAGTTACAATCATGTATTTTCTAGAATAGTTTTATAAAAATAAGAGAAAATAATCGTTGCGCAAGTAAATCAAACTATTTATATCTCAGCTCACCTGAGGTCGGGAAGTATTGTTAGTTAAATTTTAAGACTGCATCACCCCAACGATAGAAGACTTCTGGTTGTGGATACAGACGAAACAACGGAACACACCTTCACAGCTTACCTAAAACGGAGACTTTAGAGAGCAACAGAAACGTTCATTCAAGGCCATTTGATATAATCATTTAAACAAAAGAAATTCCTAAGTAGAAACAACTTTCATAATAAATCCCCAGCCCCATGCCCAAGTCTTTCAATGTTATTTCCCATGGTAAATACCCTGTGCATATTAATAACCAAAGCCTCTTTACTCTCTGCTATACACAAGAAAACGAGGGATCGATACCATTTTGCCCTTGGACTCTGTCTTCCCAATTTCTCCCTAGGGAATCTGGTGAAATGAGCAGCAGAGTTCGAGGAATAAGCAATTGTATTCAGCATTACGCCTTCTATGAAATGAATACATTTTCTTTTCTACCAGGTTAAATACTGTGTCTTCTAGTCTTGCTTGAGGCCTCTCTACTGTAAATGAGAAACCCGCTCTCACTTCAGCCCCTCCCTGCCCAGAAACATTTTCTTTCTTCACTCTAATAGATGCATTTAGTAATGCATTGATCAAAAAGAAAGCAAGTTAACTAAGTAAATCACTAAAAGAAAGAAGGGAAAAGAATACACACACACACACGATGGAGAACTGTACTACTAATCTCTGTTAGTTCATCAAAAAGAATAGTTTATCCTTTCATTGTTTGATCATTTTTTCATGCCTATATCTTATAATCTGAACAACTATTTTGAAGATAACAATATGCAGTATATTAACCATTGTTAAACTCCTATTACTTTGTTTTGAAATTCTGTATTGTTTTTATTCTTTTTTCATTTTAAAATTAAAAACAATAAATAAATAAATAAATAAATAAATAAATAAATAAAAGAAAACATGAAAAACAGGCCAATTGACTGATTTAAGTTACTGGAATATATGTCATTAGAGTCCCAGAAATGAAAGAGAAAGAGGCAGAAGCAATCTTTGAAGAGACAGAGAATTAGAATATTCTCAAACTAATATAATACATCAAGGTAATAAATCAAACTAGATAAAGTTATAGATATCAGCAATTGTTCATATCACAAAAGTAATGTCATAATTAAAATACAGAGAGAATCATAGATGAATCAAAAGCAAAGAAAAAGATTGTTTAAAACAAAAGTTACATATGTTTCACAAGAAATCAATGGAAGAGAGAAGAAAAAGAATGGTGCTTTTAATGAGAAAGAAAATAACAGCTAATCTAGAAAACAAACTCTCACAAAAAAATCCTGAAATAAGGGTTAAATAAAGGCATCACGAGACAGATGAAAACAAGTGCCTGATGAGAAGATAGTTTTTGGGTAAATGCCAATGAATTACAGAAATCAAAAACATACTTCTATATAGATCATAAATATATTGAAAGCCACTAATGGCTGGTAATGAAACTAAAATATTGGAATGAAAAATAGTTTATTTTAAATAAAAAAATTTTATTTAAAGAGGAAAAAAAACAGAAAAAGGGGCAGAAACAATACAGAATCTCAGGAAAAAAAATCAGTAAGAAATCACTAGTTGATAAATTACATACTGTCTTCTTAGACCTAGTTGTTAAAGTTACAAAACTAAAGCATACAAAGTGGACATACAAACAGTGAGACTGCAAATAAGTTCAATGATCCAGTAACAACTTAGCAACATAGTTGTCAATCTTACACACTTAAACATACATGCAGCCATATCCTCTAGAGCACTTTCTTTTCCTCCCTTTACTCTTCAAGTCCACTATCTGCTCAGTTGTATCCTGTTTCAGGTTGCTCAGTACCTTACTGACTTGTTTTGTTGTTGTTATATACTTTTAATCACCTTATATAATTCTGTTGCCTTGTTTTTGAGTTTCTCCTCATCCATGATCCATGGATCAGCTTTGGTGGAGCTGGGAGATCCTTAGAGGTATTTTGCCACTTTCTTATCTACTTTTTTTTTTTTTTTGAAGGTAGCAAAACATAGCAGAACAAGACAGAACAAACCCATGCGACCGTACTGCAATAAAACTGCCACAGAACCTCAGAGCAGGTCACCAGGACACAAGCAATGGGCTCAATAGTACAGCCCATTTTGTTCACATTAGCTGTTCTTTCAATTAAATAGAGGAAAATGGAAGGAAACATCGAACTTTTAAAAACAGAATATTGAATAAAGCAGTACCATTAATCAAAACCGAGCAAAACAGTGATGAAAATATTTGCCTTCAAAGAGATGGTAGAAGGAAATCCCCCTTACCTGTCAAGCTGCATTCATTTATCCTCCAAAAAGATACTCAGACCACCGGTGCCTACTTGCTAACGGGGTGGGGGTGGGGGGGATATGGATCAATGTCTGATTCTTAGCCCGCGCACTGGCAGGGCCCCAGCTGCTTACCAGGCCGGCCAGCAGGCAGCCTGTTCTCCCAGCGCCCAAAGTTCCAACATGATGCAGAGCTCAGGAGTCGCTGATAGTTCTCGCCCTGGTGTGCTAGTGGTCTGCCAGGCCACCAGCTGTTCACCAGGGCGGTGAGTAGGCCGCCTGTTTTCCAGCACCCAAAGTTCCAACATGATGCAGAGTTCAAGAGTCCGAAAAATAGTTTTAACAAGTTCTGATATAGAGTTGTTCTGGGCAGTGACGAATGTAAACAATTGTAACAACCTATCATGGATCAGCTGGGCAAGTAGCCTATGACTGTAACAGCCTGTACCTCCACGACTGGCAGACAGGTAAGACAGCATGGTGAAAATCACAAGAGATGGAAATTCAAAAGAGAAAGCACTAAACAAGAATATGATATATAATTGTTGGATCAAGTAGAAAAGAAACAGAAAGATATTAAGTACAAATTCCACCACAGGGCTACAGTTCTCAAATGAAAAAAAACTGAATACACCAGTTAAAATACGAGTGAGAAAGCCAAACTGCTCTTGGCTTTTCAGGGCTCTTTTGTAAAGACAGGGATACACAGAATCTAAATATAGGACATTTGTTTTCACTTTCACTAGCAGCATTTTACTTTTCCTTTACCTTCATATCTAACTCCGCAATCATTTAGGTATTTGTCTGCTTTATTCAACGGGATTAAAGGGGTGCAGCCCTTAGTAGGTCCTTCGTCAGCCCCACGTCACCAAGTCTAGATCACCAGCTTCCAAGGCAAAATACTTACATTTTAAAAGTGCAGAAGCCGCACTTTGGAAATATCTAGGCCATAAAGCCGGAGTCACTGGGTGTTTTTGCCTCTCATAAAGATGCTCCTGATTCCAGAAATGTAGGGTGAGAACTCAGCATCATTTCCACTCCATGCTACAATAATAAAAGTTCTCTCGTCTTTGAGGGATGGTTGTTTTTATCCATTCTTCACCAATAGTGTCATATATGAGGCTACTCATGCAAGAGAGTTTTTCCTCAGACATGTGGTCAACTGCGCAAGTTCAAGATGAATAAAAAGAATTCATTTCTATTCTTTTCCCAAGAGACATCTATCCAAAATAAGAATACAAAGCATTGAAGTTAAAAAAATACAAGTATATACTATATAATATACATATCTAATACAATAAAAACCAGATGTATCCATATTAATATATAATCAATTATTTTAACTAATTAATTTTTTAATTAATTTTTTGAGACAAGATCTTGATGTATAGTCCAGATTGATCTCGAACTCAAAGTGTAGCCCAGGGCAGTCTTGATCTCACAGAAATCCTCCTGCCTCAGCCTCCCAAGTAATGGGATTATAGATGTGTGCCACCATGCATGGCCTCAGTTGTGTTTTAATGCAAAGAACATTTACAGAAGAGAAAGAGGAGTAGATAAATTTAAAAATCCAATTGATCAAAAAGTAATGAACATTGAAAAACAGACTAGTAAAGAGATGTCTGCAATTATAGATGTAGTAACTGAATAAATTCAGACAAAAATTTCAAATATCCTTGTGAATATCTGATCAATATTAACAAATTTGAGCTAAATAACATATATCAACAAGTCACCAAAAGTATTTATCCTTTTAACCATGTGGAAATTGTACTTAACTACTCAAATGCTAGAATATAAGGCAATTTGAAAATTTCAAATGATTTATTTTTTTTCATTTTTATAATTTATTTGAAGAGAAAAAAACATGAATAGGGCAGAAATAATGCAGAATTTCAAAAAAAAGATAAACAGTAAGAAATAACTACTTGATAAATTACATATTGTCCTCTTAGAAATAGTTGTTCAAGTTACAAAATTAAAGCATACAAAGTAGATATTCAAACAGTGAGACTGTAAACAGCTATGCATGCATGGGTCTCTACATGTATTTCTATCCTTTCTGTATTAGAGGGAAAAACAAAACATAGCAAGACAAAACAAAACAAATTCCTATAAAAACATGAAACCAAAAAGTCATATAAAACCACAGTACAAGGTGATCTACAATGATTACTGTGTTGTCTCTTATTATCTTCAATAGAATTGTCTATATCATCAGGCATATAGCAGTATAATTGGATATAGCACTATATAACAATATTAGTAAAAATAAAACATTGTGGACAGTATAAAACTTCAAAGACAGGTAATAGTCAAGCCAGAGTGGATATTCTAGTGAATCTTGTCATCTTCAGTGTAGTTGCCTATACTCCCAGACTTGATACTATCAATCATAACAGATTTGAATAAAATCTATCAATACAAAGCAGCAATCTAACAAACCAGATTCAATAAAGATCAGTCATGGTAAAACAGTGTAAGTTATACAGAGTTTCAGATTAAGTTAATAGGAAATTAAGGATGATTACCATACTATATCCTGCTATTTTGGGGATAACTGTGCCCTCAAATCTAGTACAAATAGACAAACTGGAAAAGACTAATCTATCTAAGCAGAGTGGTATGAGTAATGTGGGTTTTAAATCCTGGTACACTATCGACAGTATCCTCTACCTTCTTTTTTTTTTAGGTTATTCCTCCCCTTTCACTTCCACAAGGTGTTGTACATTTTGGGTCCCACCAACTCCCTCAGTTTTTAGACTGGGGAACAACATGCTATTTACCTAACTGGTTCTAAACCTTCTCACTCCTGGACTTGATCTCAAGCTGTATTCCTTTACCTACAATAGCCTCAAGCTTTTCCTTCATTATAGCTAAGTAGTTCTCTACTGCACGTAAGTATCCTGTCTTTCCAACCTATTTGCAGGTGGTGGTTGAGTTGCTCCTACTTCTCTCTGGCTCACTGTCACATAGAGCGTTGTTTGCTCATATTTGATTTTCAGTCCATACACCCTCTCTCAGGTTGATTATAGTTCCTATACAGAGCATCTCAATGGACCCTACCTCCTGATCTAGTCTGCCTGTCTTTTTTTTTTTTTTTTTAGTGTATCAAGGCCATCTATGTTAGAGATTCTAGCCATCCTTCTCTGCCTCATTTCTGCTATTCTATTTTTCTCCCTTTGTCTGTCTACTTTTCTCCTTCATTCTACTGCCTGCCCCATTCATTGAGGTCTTTCTGCCACTGTTCCTAAAATCCTGGTATTTTTTTTCTCTCTCTCTAGAACATCCTTCAGTTTTCTCTGTAGGGTTGGTTTGGTGGTCACAAATTCGCCCAGTTCCTCTTTGTCATGGAAGAATCTTGCTTCTCCATTAATTTCTAGTGACAGTTTTGCAGGATACATCAATCTGGGCTGGAGGTTGTTTTCTTTCAGGGCTTGTAATACGTCACTTCAAGATCTTCTTGATCTGATGGTCTGTGTTGAGAAGTCTGCTGTGATCTTGATGGGCTTTCCTTTATAGGTAATCTGTTTCTTTTCTCTGATGGCTTTTAATATTCTGTTTGTATATTGAATTTCTGGTATTTTGATTATTATATGTCTGGGTGTAGCTCTGTTTTGGTTGTAGGTGGCTGGAGTTCAGTATGCTTCACATAACTGAGTATCATTTTCTTTTCCCATGCTTGGGAAGATTTCCTTAATTATTTCCATGAATAGCCTTTGTAACTCACCTGTTTTTATTCCTGCTTCTTTGTTCATGTTTCTTATTCTTAAATTATGGATTCTTTTGTCATCTTCTAGCCTTTGTATTGTTACTGCCTGTTTCCTTCTTATTTTTAAGAGATCTTTCCTTTCATGATCACACATTGCAAACTTGTCTTCAAGTTTTGATAGACTATCCTTAGTTTCTTTTAGGCAGTTTTGCCAGCTTTCAATGGAGTTTTTAATTTCCTGGTAATCTCTTTGAATCTGCTTCACATATTCTAGATTTTCTTTATATTCTTTATCGAATGTTTCTCTCCTTTTTTTGTGTTCCTCCCTTTTTCCATCTGTGTCTTCTTGAGGGGTGGTTAGCATTTCTTTTATTATATCTACTTATATCTTGCTTTACCTAATTTAATATTTCATTTTTGAGCTCGTCTACAAGGTCGAAGATATCTCAATGTCCACTGAAACCATGTCTGATGTTGCATGTTTGCTGCCCTCAATCTCTTTTGCTTTTTCCCTCTCCTGGATCGACGTTCTCAGGGTTTTGGGCTGGGGGCTTTTTCTTATTTCTCTCTCTTGTCACGCTTTTGGTTTCTTCCATACAGGTATATAGCAGAGGTCTCAGCCCCTGTCCTTGTTGGTTGTGGTTCTTCTGAAGCATGCTGGTGAGGGATTTCTGCCCTCTCCTGTTTGCTCTTGTCACTGAGGTGTAAGCTGGGGCTGCGGATGCTGGCCCCTTACCACTGGGCCAGTCAAACTTCAGGGGCCTTCACCAGGTTAGTGTGTGCTAGGCATAAGGAATTGGTTTGGGACAGTTTATTGGGTCCCAGCCAGGGGCATGACTAGGCCAAACAAATCCCATGAATTTGCTCTGGGGAGCAAGCAACCAATTGAAGTCACTGTTGTTCCTAGTTCAGGCTCCTCCTGCCCAATTCCAACATGTCGCCCAGTTGGTCACACCCTCCCATGGAGGGGGGTGGTTTTATTTCCAGCACTGACCATGGATTAACAAAGGTCCCTTCACCGGCTCCATTCTCTGTTGGGCTCACCAACCCCCCACTTCAGCACAGCTGTGGCTCCTGTAAGTCACAGTGGGGATGAGTTCCAGAGGCTCTAGATTTACAAATTATAACTGCCTGGTTTACCACCTGATGTTTTCTTTTTGAGAAGCCTTTTATTTATAGATTGAATTTCCAAATTACATACAGATGTTCATATTTTTGGGTGCATTTTTAGTTGCATTATTCTAAGAATTTTTTCAAGTTATTTTTTCACTTTCATAAAATTCTTATTTTTACTGTTTTAATACTTGTAGAATTTATAGTATGATAATATTGCCTCTTTTGTTAATATATTAATAATTGTATCTTTTCTTCTAATGAATCCTACTAATTTGAAAAACAGATTTGATTTGATTAAATGACTAAATCACAGTTTTTGGTATTTAAATAATCTCTGATTTTATTATCATCATCATCTTACTAAAGTAAGTTTAATTTGCTTTTATATTCCTAGCCTAATGAGATGGGAAGTTGAATTACTGATTTTTATACATTTTAATATGATACCTGTATTTTACATGTACTTTGAAGCTGTAATTTTTTCTGGAAACATTCTTTTGTGTTATTTTGCTATTTTCATTCATTTAAAACATGTTTTAATTTTTATTACAATTTGGTTTTTTATATATTAGTTACCTTGATGTGTATTTCTTTTTCTTTTTTCTTTTTAAATTTTTTTTTAATTTTTATTTTAAGAGAAAAAAAGAAAAAGGGTAGAAATATTACAGAATTTCAAAAAAAGATAAACAGTAAGAAATCATTAGTTGGTAAATTACATAGTGTCCTTTTAGGAAAAGTTGTTCAAGTTACAAAATTAAAGCATACAAAGTAGACATTCAAGCAGTGAGACTGCAAACAGATCTGTTCAACAATCCAACAAGAACTTAGAAATATGGTTATCAATCCTACATGCTAAAATATACATGCAGTTATATTTTTTATAGGACTTCTTATTTCCTCTCTTTTTTTTACAATAGCAATTACACATTTTAAAAATTTTAGTTAAAGAGAGAAAAAAGCAAAATGGAAAAGGATATTTCTTTTAAACAGTTTAGTTTTCCAAGTTGTGTATTTGTTATTTATTTTCAGTTGAATTCCATTTTAGTTTTACTATGTAAGATTTAAATCATTTGAAATTTTTGAGAGGAGCTAAAGATGGCCAATCAGTAAGCAACAAAATACAGAACCTCCCAGGGAGAAATAACTCATATGCCAGAATAAAACATCCTGGAGAGATCCAGACAGAGGGAGATGGATCCTCTTGACACAGGAAGAAATTACAAGTTGGAGGCAGCCTGGACAATTTAGTGATTGAAATGAAACACTTTTTTTAAAAAAAGTGTTAAATGATGTTTATATAGCTTGAAAGGCCTTGGGTTCCCTATTCAAAAGATGAAGTCAGCTGTGGTTAGTTGGTCAACTACAGTTGATTGGTGAAAGTCTACCTAACGTTTAAATTCAAAAGAGGACCAATTACGCAAAAACAGTTCCTGAGAGGTAAAAAGGCTGCACATTTACCATTTGGTATTACTTAGCTAATACAGATTCTATTTCAAATTTTAGCAGAAATATTCCACAAAAAAGAGAATTACTAACAGATGTTTCTCACAGCCATAAATTTAAGTCTTCAATGCAATTGTATAAATGAGATCTATCGTTTTTTAAAAAGAGTAACAGCATGATAAACCTGGCTTAACCCAAGAATATAAATTTATACAAAATAGTGAAATTAATAATATTCAAAACAAATAGGATAGTCATGATCATGCCAATAGATATACAATGGTTGATAAAATTCAGCACCCTTTTATGTTAAAACATTTAGCAAACTTGTAACAAAATGAACTTTATCCTTACTAACCCAATGCATACAACACATCATGTCAGTATTAAAATACTGAAAGATTTTCACTTAAGCCTGGAAGTGAGGAAAGCCTACTGTTATCAGTTGTGTTTGATACTGCCTTTGAAATGCTTGTAAAAAGGCAAAGGAAAGAAAATGAACATGAAGAAATCAGAGGAGAAACAAAACTGTTGATTTTGTAAATAAATAGACATAAGCTCTTATCAAGAACATCAAGAGGACCTTACCATTATTAAGACAATTTAGACAAATTTTTAGATACAAGGACAAGGTCAGTTTTTAACAATATCCATAAAGATTGCAAGTTGCTAATTGGATCAATCTCAGTTGCATCAAAAAGTTTCCGTAGATAGAAATCTAACAACAGTGAGGAAGGAAGGAAGAAATAAATAATACAAAGGTGACGAGGAAATCATAACTAAGAACTGCATCTTTGAGAAGACTTCCCAGAGCCCATCCAAGTCTTACCCAAGGTGATCCATATTAGCACTGCCTTAAATGCGGGCCCCTTTCCTTCCACGCCCAGCACTCCCCAAATTCCTCATGAATACTGTAAGGCCATACAGAGAGAGCAAAGAACAGGAGCATGGACCTAAATCAAAGCGGCAGGTAGAGAGATTTCAAAAACAAAACAAAAAACACTTAAAGAATGCTTGAATTATCCATCTTAAAACAAAAAATAAAAACAGAAACAAAAACAAAAACCTAAGTTCATACTTGTAACATGGCCCAGTACCCTTCAGGGTAAGAGGAGGGAATGGGTCACACTTTACTGTGATTTCCACGGAGGAGGATTAAGGAACACTCATATAAAGAATCATTGTAACTACTTATAGATTTATTATTTTGGGAATGTTAATGGCTTTTCTACTTGGTGAATTTAACTTAATTTATAATGCATGTATGAATTCAAAAGAAAAATAGAAAATAAGATATTTGTGAGCAGTGTTCAAATTTACATTAGTAGACAAAATATTTCATAGGAAAGATTAGCACACTGATGACCTGATCTTGCAGTCAGCAAAAGTTTCTCAAGAACTCGGGAAACATCTTGAACTTAAGAAAATTACTTTAATGAGATAAAGTAAAAGTTAAGAATTATTCCCCATTTGAATGAGTATTAAGAGAATGAAATCAACTCTCATAATGGTAAAACATTTTACATGTGCATAGTTTTTAAAGAACCTCAATAAACCAATAAAAAAAAGATACAAATAAAAAATAGATGAAAGGCTTGGACAAGCACCTCACGTAGGTGTTGGCCAGTAAACATATAAATGTGTTCCATGCCGTTCATTCAAAAGAAAATTCAATTCAAACTGCAATAAAATATTATGACACAGTAACCAGAAGGGCTAAAAGTTAAAAAGAAAATAATGGCAGTAAAGTGTTAGCACAAAGAGAACAAACAAAACAGCACGCACAGTTGATGGAACTGTTCTGATCAGTGAAAGCAAAACTTCTCTTGTCTCTAGGATGGATCCAGTGGTTATGGCCTCAGGCTAGTTTCCTAAAAAAAAAATTCCCCACCTAGAACACAAAGAGCTGACCAGGTATTAAATATAACTCCCAACCTACTAGATGTCAAATACACCAAGTTAATGAGCCCTGAAATTGGAGAATGAATTCCGAAGGACAAAGGAGGTTAAGAGCAGGAAACGGCTACTGTAGCTTCATCTGTACCCGTGCATGTTCTTCAGTGTGTCTCCAGCGACAGTTCTGATGTCTTTATCACTACTGCTGGCCTCCTTACCACTTCAGTCCCCTTCTGACTATGTTAATTTCTATCTAATTTAGATGCCTACAACACATGTCAGGCTCCTAGATATGAAAACTGACCTGGCTCTCCTCACATAACCTTAGGAGTAAGCACTGGGCAAAGCAGTGCAAAGACTCACTTCTGAGAGTTGCTTAATTAAAAAAATAAATGTCTGATCCAGAACGTTTCATGTGCACATTCAGAATGCAATTAATAAAGGTGAAAGCTAAAAACCTACTGATCACTATTGGAAATCTATTTCCCTTGGAGGGGATAAAAGCACTATTAAAATGCTGGTGAGACTGTCAAAAAGGTAACCATATATTTAAAATATAACTCAAGTATTTTAATAAATTTTATGTTTATCATTAGGGATCATAAAATGTTATTCAAATGTTAATGAAAAAACAATTATTCTCTCTTTCTTTCTCCCTCTCTCCCTCTCTCTGGAATCCCTCCGTTTCTTCCTTTTTTCATTCTCTTTCTTCTTTAAAATCTTAGTTTAACTTCACATTATAAGATTAGCTTTTTATAGGAATAAGTGAAGAACAGGGGCAGCAAAGGGTTTTAGCTTTTATCACACTCCTGTTCTTGCTACACCAGGTTAAGTTTTCCCTGAAAAAACCTCAAAAATCAATTGCAACTGATCTCTGGGCTGAGGGCAGAAGCAAGCACTTGATAAAACACTTACGTCAGGTGGCTCCATGGTGACGTTTCTTTTCTGTAGATAATTTTTTTGTAAAGATCATTGCCAAATGATTTTATTTTCCAACAAGTTTACATGATTATTGTGAATTGTTATGCAATTGAAGCCTTGAAAGCAATTTACTAAGCATAAAATAACTGTTAGCAGTGCAAGGTTACAGTGTTAGTTTATAGTTTAAGATTCTAGAATTAAATCTTCCTGGAATTTAAGATTGAAGAAACAAACAAAAGCTATTTTTCTATTTTTTTCAGGGCTGAAACTAAATCTTTCCATAAAAACATGCAAAATTGATTGAGATCTTTTTCCTATCAATATTTTTTGGAGGGCATCTAAAGCAGGAACTACCCCACTTCCTAAATGTCTGTCATTTATTATCAGTGTCTGACATGTTTTTAAAAACTTCTGGAGCAATTTGACTAACCACAGCTCGTGAAGTCTCTGGTCTCATAATAGCTGTCTCTGAGATGTTAATAAAAAATGGACACTGAGAAAGAAAAGAGCTATGTGGACTTAAAGTCTCTCCAAGGAACAATTATATTCCTACATGTATTTTTCTAACTCTAACAGACAGCCTTCCGACTCCCTGACTTTTTCCTATATTAAATGTTTTCTTTAGAGATTATGAATGTAAAATATTCTGAACTTAAAGAATTCAAACCTAGCTGCTCTTAAGGGTGAAGTGCAAAGTTGAAAATAAGATGACTACAGATAAATGCAGACCTGTCATCTCTAACCACCAGAGTCCTTTTCCCTGTCTATTCACACCCAGAGCCGCACATACGCACTCCAAGAAATTATGGTTAAGAATTCTCTCTGCAGACAACGGCCTAAGAGAGGTCCAATTCTTATGATCCTTGGGTCACGCAAAAATATGTTTCCTTCACTTGAACTTTGCATAGGAAAGGCCACCAATTGGTTAAAGCTATTACTGTTAGGGTCTCATCCTAAAAGATAAGTGAATAGTCACAGATCATAGATTGAACAAGGTCTTCAATTTGGGGAGTGTGCCACTAAAATAAGAAAGAAAAGGGAGTAGGCTTGTACCCCGGATGGAATATAAAAGGAAGGAAAGAAGAAAATCTGTTGACTGTTGACTCCTGCCTGCTCTGCCATGAACTGTTTCTCTTCAGCAGTGCCCCTCTGCTCTGCTGCCCTGCTTTGGAAGCAGCTGCCTGTGGACTGAAACCATTACAGTTGTGAAACAGAATAGTTTCCTCTAACTTGTAAAGGTCAAGTATTTTGGACAATCAACAAGAAAGTAACTAAGACAGATTTTCATACCAAGAGCGAGATGGTTGCTATGACACGACCTGACTATGTGGTTTAGAAGCTTTGGGA
Source organism: Hydrochoerus hydrochaeris (assembly GCA_004027455.1). NCBI lineage: Eukaryota > Metazoa > Chordata > Mammalia > Rodentia > Hydrochaeridae > Hydrochoerus > Hydrochoerus hydrochaeris. The sequence continues at coordinate 157,912 of PVLA01002556.1, read as the reverse complement.
ACTGGTTTGGCAGAGGAGATTAGAAGGAATCAGTGATCCTGGCTGGGAAGCAACTCTAGAAGTTTGTGAGTCAAGCTTGATGGGAGATTCTAGTCAGAAGCCAGAACGTTTCAACTGTGATGCAGCTGAAAGAGATCAGGCTCAAGAGGTCTCCACTGGGAAGAAAGACTCCCTTGGCATTTGTGCACCAGGCCATGTGTGTTATGCTCTGATAGAAAATCTGTCTGCATGTTGCTCATGTTCAGAGACTTTGCAGCAGACTGAGTGTGGTGAACTAATTAATCTGACAGAAGAAATTTTAAAGCAGTCTAATGTTGAGGAAATTGAGTCACTACTGTCGGGAACTTTTCCCTGATCTATGTTGCAAATCAAGAGTAAAGGCCTAGATTAAGGTTTTGTGTTTGGCAACAAGAAAAATTCCATAAAGTTGTGGCCTGCAGAGATGAAATAGAGGAGAATTTTATTTCTGAGAATATTAGCAAAAAAGGTCAATAGTTTCAGAACTGAACAGGAGAAAAGGCCCGAGAACACCACAAGACCCAGCAGGAATCCACTCTTTGCAGCCTCAAGACTGCAAAGGTGAAAGACTTTGCTTTGAGAAGAGAGCTCTTGAGCACCATATTCTAGAATGTTGGAGACATAGAGGACCATTTCCTTGGGATCGAGTTCATAGCACTCAGCCATCTAGGCGCTCAACCTTTATAGCCAAGGGAGAAGAAAGACTGGCTACTGCTTCAGCTGGCAGCAGACCTTGGCATCAACCACATGGTATGGGTTTTAGGTGCATGCAGAATGCAAGAACTGTAGGGTCAGGAAGGGTTTCAACTAGCTTTAAGAAGAAGGTGTGGGGCTGGGCAGTGTATGAAGCTCAAGGGGCAGGGTGTGAACCTGTGAGTGTAAAGCTGTAAGTTCAGTGGAGACCCCATCAAACTGGGAAGCCAAGAACTGTGAAACTATTGGGAAGAACCCCAAGGAGTGAGACAAACCAGTTCAAGACAGAAGTCAGGAAGACTGTAACCACCAGCAGTGCTGTAGGAGCTGAGCCACAAAAGCCCTTTATTTACATCTTGCCATAACCCTCTATCCCCTCTGCTGGACATGGAGTTATGGGATTTAATGTTTGCCCTGCTGAATTTTGGTTTTGCTTTGGTCTTGTTCCTGTCTATAATTTTCTTACTACCTTCTGTAATGGAATGTTTATTTTGTACCATTGATTATTGGATATATTTAACTTTCTTTTAATTTTTACAGAGGCTCACAGTTAACAGTTTGTCATAAATCTCAGAGAATTTAGACTTGGACTTTTTAGCAATTCTGAAACTGTTAGGATTTTTGGTACTCTTAGAGATGGATTAAATATGTTTTTCACGAAGAGATGCAATGCGTCTTTGGTGGCTAGTGGTAAAATGGTATGACATATCTAGATGTCTCTAATGCTTCTTGTGTTGGTAAGCAGGGCTTTGGAAAAATGCTTGGAACATGAGTATGAGGTATCAGATTAATAGTGTGTAATATTGGACCATGCACTGATTGGTTTAACTTAGTTCTGGGTATAGCTAATGGGAAGCCCCATACTGAGTGTGAGTGGCATCAACCAATAGGCTGTACCCTGGACAGAATATAAAGAAAAAGAGAAGAAAAATGCTTCACACCATCACCTGTTTCTCCTCTGCCATGCCCCTCCTCTGCCTTAGAGCCAGCTGACTATGGATTGAAACCTCTACAAACTGTGAGCGAAAATAAATACTTTCTTCTTTAATTTGTGGATGTTAGGTATTTGGTACCAGCAAGGAGAAAGTAATTAAGATACAGGTAATTAACAACACTTAAACATCCATACAGTTATCTGTTTACTTAACCAAATTGCAAAGTGACTTTTAAAGCTCTCTAATTGGCACTGGCAATAAAAGATAAACTTTTACCTTAAATTTATAGGTTCAAAATCCTTCTTTGATGTGAATAAAATATCTCTAAGCAGAAGAGTTTGGAAAAAAATCTTGCAATAAAAGAAACATTAAAAGTATTCATGACTGTGTCTAATTTATAACTTTATATATGTTAGCCATAATACAGATTTTTATAGAAAATAGGGTTTGGCATGATTGATATTTGTTGTAAAAATAGGTGCATTTAGTCTAAATTGTGGAATTACATGATTCAGTAAAAAAATCTACTAAAAAATTTAGCATACTTCATCTATTCCCTACCAGATAATACCATTTGTTCCTTCAAGAGTTTATCTTAAATTTATTATATTATGCAAGGTTTTGCATGCAAACTGGATTATGCAATTATGGAAGCTGAGATGTCCAACAATATGGATTTTGTAAGTTGGAGATCCAAAACGTTCATAGTGCAATTCATCCTTTTTAAAAGATTTTATTTTACATGTCTGCAGGAAAAGAAAATTGTCAGCCACTCTTCAGACAGAGGACCTCTATCTGCAATATATAAAGAAGTAAAAAAAAAAAATAGATTCCTTAAAGTAAATGTGTAGTTCATTTGAATACACAGCCCTAATAACCAGAAGAACCAATGGTTTAAATAACCAAACCTGATTCAACCCAAATTTCAGGTTGAGAGCCTGAAAACTAGGGGTATACACTGGTGTTTTAAGTCCCAGAAACCAAAGGCAGTGATCCAGAAGCTGTGATGTCCAAATGCAGAAGAATATGCACACCCCAGCCATGAGAGAGAGACAGAGAAAGAGACAGAAAGAGACTGAGAGACATAGAGGCAGAGAGACAGAGAGACATAGAAAGAAAGAGACAGAGAGAGACAGAGAGGGAAGAGAGAGAGGCTTAGTTTATCCTTTTTCCTTTTCTTTTTCTTCTAGAGTCTTCCATGGGTTGCAAGATGCCCATTTATATTAGTAGGGTAGATCTTATTTAACCAGTTTACTGATTAAACTTCTAATCTTTTCCATAAACACCCTCACAGACTTAAATCCAAAATATTTCAAACACCCTCACAGACTTATACAAAATATTTTAGTAACTATGTAAAGATTCCTTAACCCAATCAATCTGACACACAGAATTAACCATCACAGTTATCATATCTATTATCTTCATTAAATTCTTGTCTCAAATGTTTTTCTTTTTTGCACTCACATTGGCACGGTTACTATCTTTCTAACCAGCTCTACCAAACATTGGGGATCAAACTATATGAATACCTTTTCTTCATATTCTATTGTATATCTTAATATTGAATCAGCCTTTTGGGTTTTTTTTCTGACTTTATGTGCATTAATTTTTGCCATTTACATGTTTTTTGAGCTAAAATCATTGCCAACTATTTTTCAACTCCTCTCTTATGTATTCTATATGATAAATCTATAATTTTTTCTTAAATGCTAAACTACTTATGACACATTCCAGAAAAATATTCTTTAAACATATTCTGTTGTCTGTAGACAAAAGTACAAATTTTCTAGCATATAATAACAAATTGACAAGCACAAATTTCTGCCCTTGTTCTCCAGTCTTATTTGTTATGCTAAAATATATCATGAACTCCACTGGCTCATTAGTTCTGTTGAATACTTGCATACGATTCTCTGGATGAAAAGAGAAGGGTGTATGTATCTTTAAAAGAGACTTGGATTTTCTTGCTGTCGTCTGCTCTGCGCGGCATGATGCAGACTGAAAAGGGCAAAGTAGTAAAAAGAACGGAAGTGGGCCTGGGGAGGGTTAGCACCAGGCCCTGCGTAGTGTCCCTTACTGAACAGAGCCCAGGGCAAATACAACCAGGTCACTCTGTTGTACCTTGTTGTCCCCTTGCCTTGTGCTAGGTAAAGAAAGCCCTCTGCCACAGGAAGGAGCCCTTCATGGAGCTAAAGTGAATGAATGACCGCTATTTGCACCTCTTGCTCTACCTGCTTGCTCACAGGTCCTAGAAAACAACTATTATGAGTTTCAATTGCTGAATCGCTCACCTTTCTAACAGGGCAGGATCCTTCACTCTGTCAAGTCCACTAACACTTCTGTTCTTCCTGCCTAGCTGCCCCTTCAGATGCATCATCCCAAACCACAGGAGCTCAATCTGCTTAACTCGAAACAGTCAGAGACGCGTGGCACCCTTCACACACAAACCTCAAAAACACTTCATTTCTTCCATCCTTTATTCCTGCACCCAGTCACTGAGTCTTTAATTTCATGTCTTAAGATTCAAGTATTCTTAGCTTTTACACGTACATTGTAGCACCTGGTGTATTTTATGTCCATTTATTTTCTAAGTTATTAATCTCTAATAAGATCTCCCCAAAGTCAGAGTTTGACTTCTTTGCCATACAGTCAATTTCATGTCCACTTGACTAGACAAAGTGGTTTGGGAAGACACTGTAAAAACAGAGCCTAAAAACCGGGACTGGTGGTAAAGGTTTGTGATCCTAGCTCTCTGGGAGGCTAAGTCAAGAGGATTTAAGTTTGAGCACAGTCTGGGAAGTCTAGGAATTTATCTCAAAAATGAAAAAGGAAAAATATAAAAAGTGACCTAGGAATGCAAATCATTGTGAAAGCCCTGAGCTCAATACCTAGTACTAGAGGAATAAAGTCTTAAAACCTCTAAATTACTAGCAAGTAGTGAGCAACCCAGCTGTGAATCAGAAAAGACAGAGAGGCAGGCTTCTGATACCAAAGCAGATGAATAAAACTACAAGGAACATAGAAAGTTGAGCGTGCTCAGGACAATGTGTTTTGAATGCTGTAAGGCAGAATCTAAATTAAATAAGAAATGTCACCAAGCAGAGACTGATGATTTAGAAGCAAAAGCATAGTTTTTGGTAAGATAAAAATGACCCAATGTCAAGATGTATTAACTTTTATAAATTCAGTACCTAAGCGCTTTGTTAGGTATAAGGGGATAAAGCAGCATGAAGGCATAGTCCAAAGCAAGCACGGACAGGAAAAGCATGAAGCCAGGTCAGGTTTAGCTAAGCTCTTACACAGATGCATACTTTGCCACAGTGAAACAAAACAAAAATCTATCAAGCTTCAAAGCTACTTATCAATACAAGGACTGTAGAAAATAGGAAGCAAATAGATTCTGTTCACACACAAAAAAAAAAATAACAGGAAAAATACAAATTAACAAAAAGTTAAGATTTTGTATGTATGAGAAGAATGTGAAGCTCTGGTGAGAAATAGGATCCATGCGATTGCTAGTTATACAGATAAGGAGGAAGCAAGGAAGGTCTGCATGGGACTATTTCTGAGAAAATATTGTTCTCATAGGACACCCAGGCTGACTATAGGAGTAAGGATGAATGCTGTTTTGTCAGTCAGCAATTTGTAGAATTTTTGCCTGATAGAAAACACAAGAAAGAGAATGTCAGCAAGCAAAGGAAGAAAAGGGTGATATGGAGGAAATAGGATTATAAATGAAATTATGTGATACTACTGACTGGAAATGGCTGGAAGAATTCCTACATTGGAGAGACTGTGATACTCATTAGCAGGAATTTAATAATAAGGTCACATAGTTCAGTAACACACACAGGGCAAAGATGCCAGGTGAGGCCAATGAATGTCCCAGTTCTTTTAATGCTAAATATGTATTTTTATTTGCTTATATAAGATCTAATATATAATATGAACTATTATTTATATATTAATAATTATGAATTAAAAGTTCATAATATGGAATATGAACTTTTAATTGATCTGATAAAATAATTGTAGATAATTTACTATAGTACACACAAGGTCTTAGAGAATTTTCCTCTGTACTGCTGTGAAGCTTTTGTCTGTCCACCTCAAACAGCAGACTATTGATGAATTAAGAGATGATATTGAAGATTAAAATATACACCTTTGAAAAGAAAAGCTTGTTGACATTTCATTAAACACAGCATTTCATTGTTTCTAAGGAGCATTTAGTAGGTTTAATGAAAAGTTTTCCTAAATAAAAGAATTAATTTATCGGTGAAATTTCTCTTAATTTTAAAATAACAGAGGCATTGTTCAAAAAGTGGAAAACTTGGTCCTTATCACTAGGAAAATGGTTTCTATAATCAAAATATGATTTGACATGCTGTATTTATGATATAATCTTCAAGAATAAGTCAGGACTTGACTTGTGTCTAGATATCAGAATATGGTAAGAAGCAGGAATATAAATAAAATTTTCAAAATCAATATTTATTGTTATATATATCATTTGTGCCATTGTTCTTACACCAGCTGTGTAAGGTGCCATTTGGCTCCTGGAGGGATGGTATTTGTTATGAAATCAATGCATTGTCTGAACAGTCACAGAAAATTTAACTTCCTCCGAATAAAACGTTTTTACTATTGCTATAAAGGATCGAAATTAAATTTCCCCTGAGGATTTTTAACTGTCATATGAGGATACACAAAAGTAATTTTATGACAAATGGGACTGTGAAAATGAAGTGGAAATTTCACTTTGATTATGACAGATGTTGCAGAGATAGAAAAGGAACCCTAAGTGAGTCTTGGATAATTTCATTAAAATTTCACCTGTTGCAGTATTAGAAATGCCTGTGGTAATCATATGAAAAGAAGAAATATATATTCCATACAAATATCTTATTGCATAAATCTTAAAACCTACTTTACATTTTACTGGCTAATTGGATTTCCTAGTTGGCAATAATGATACAATATCAGTTATTTATCAAACAACATGAATGTATAAATCAATATGAACTAATCCAATGCAGTGTGGACATTTATCATCTAGTTTTTCATTAGAGTCTTTTCCGTAACAGAGTCAAGAAAGGCAAGTTTTTGGTACTTACATTTCTCTAAAATCCAGTATTATAAAATATGACATTTTCTAAACAAAATGTGTTGTTTGTTTCTTATGAATATGCTTCAGATTTGGTTTTTTGTGACTTGTTAAATCTTCTTTCAACAGAAATGACTCTAACACTGTAATGTTACAGATTTTCAAAAATCAGGGCTGGGGCTCAGCAGCACAGTGCCTACCCGGCAAGAGTGAGGTCATGAGCTTGATACTTGGTATAAACAAAACAAAGCAAAAGATTTTTAAAAATCATAGAGATCATCTAATAAAATGCCTACAATTCTCTGAGTATTAGAAGGGCCCCCACCTTTGAAAAGAAAGAATCTGAGATAAACTGTGGAAAGATCTGGGATGTTGATCTTGCTGCCTCGATTACTGTTGGCATCTGGTGTCTGTAAACAGACCTGTTCAGATGATACCCCACCAACTTTCCAGTCACAAGGAAGACAGAAAGCACAAACCTTGGTTATCACTAAGAATGTGATGATTATTCAGTTTAAATGCCATGTGTATTAAGTTAGTTATTCTTAAACTTTTATCATAAAAAATACTTGACTTAGAAAACATTACTTCTCTAGATCAGGTGGTAGTAGATATGTGTGAAAAATACAATTATAGGAAATTACTACAGAGTAAAATTTCCAAATTTAAACTACTCCTATGTATAATTTTTTGTAAAGTACCATCCAAATAGTATTTTTCAAAGATTCTCAAAGAACACTCTAGACAATATTTCCCTTCTTACCAGCTTTCTTTCTACTTGAAGACATAAAATACATTAATAATGTTCATAGAAGAAAAAATTAAGATTTACCATAAAAACATACTCAATTAGATTTATTAGCTTGCTACAGGAGAATAAGTAATAGTGAATTATCATGTCTGTGTGATGAGTTGAGATGGTTTGAATCTTGTAAGAGATTAAAGAAGTGGTAGTGAAGTGCTGGTCTGCACAGTTTCTCCAAGCAGAAACATCCTCTTACTCAAGAAAAGCCTTTGATCTTACTGAGTGCAAGTTTCATAGACACCAAGTATAAATTTCAGACTCTAGTGATTAACAGCAAACTGAAAGCTTTCTCTCTAAAATCAGAAACAAGACAAGGATGTCCTCTGTCAGCATACACATTCAGTATAGTTTTGGAACATGAACCAGAACAACTAGACAAGAAAAAGAAAAGGTAGAAGTTCAATCATCACTATTTGCAGATGACATGACACTCCATACAGAAGACTCCAAAAACTCCACCAAAAGACTTCTAGAGTTAATAACCAAATTCAGTAGCATAGTTGAATATGAAGCCAACACTCAAGTATCAATAGATTTCCTGTACAAAAATAAAAAACTCACTGAGAGAGAAATTAGAGAAGCAAAATCTTTCATAATAGCATCAAAAAAAATGAAATAACCTAGGAATCAAAGTAAAAGACCTGTACATTGAAAACTATGGTACTCTGAAAAAGGAAATTGATCAGGATATCAAAAAATGGAAAGATATCCCTTGTTCTTGGATAGAAAAAACCCAAACAGCAACAGTAACCATACTTCTAAAATTGTTATGCAGATCTAGTACAATCCAGATCAAAATTCCAAAAGCATCTTTCCCACAATTAGAGAAAACGACCCTAAAATTCATTTGAAACCAGAAGAGACCTAGAATGGCAAAGTCAATTTTGGGCAACAAAGGCAAGGCAATCCCTGACTTGGAATTATACTTCAAACTCACTGAAACAAAAACAGAATGGTACTGGCAAAAAAAAAAAAAAAAAAAAAAAAAAAAAAAAAAAAAAAAAAAAAAAAAAAAAAAAAAAAAAAAAAAAAAAAAAAAAAAAAAAAAAAAAAAAAAAAAAAAAAAAAAAAAAAAAAAAAAAAAAAAAAAAAAAAAAAAAAAAAAAAAAAAAAAAAAAAAACCAAACCCAAGGATTAATGGACAGGTTAGAAAATGCAGAAAAACTCCAGACAAACTCAATCACATTATTATTGGCAAGGTGCCAAATACCTTCACTGGAAGAAAGATACCTTCTTTAATAAATGGAGATATTAAGGAATTTAATATTATATTTAACTTTGAGTACAGAACTCTTATAAATTTAATACTCTACTCTGGAATGCAACAGCCATGGAGTGCCATATCTGGGTTTGCTATTTAGACAAGGCCCTACCCTCATATTTTTTAGAATAACTGTACCTGGGTGATCAGCTATGATGAAATAATAAGAGTCTTTTGTTCATGTGCTTATTTTCATACTATCCAAAAACAGTATGTCAGCATTATTAGACATCTCACTGAAGGACATCAGGCATTTTCATCAAGCCATTTGAAAGCCTTTAGGACAGTCATACAGGCAGAAGCACCCTGGAAGAGAAGATAAAACTATGCTAGAATAGACCTGAGTTCCAACAAGAAAAAAACTGCAGCCCTCTTCCAGGTGTTAAGTAGATCAGCTCTAATCAAAGTCCCACTAATGACTGGCCAGTGAGAGATGCTGCTGTGTTACTTAGAATCAGACTCTGCTACAGAAATGCTGAGTATTTAATATTGGCAGTGGTTAGATTTGTTTTTGTGATAGAGACTTCACAATGCCTTTTCTGATTAGCTAGTGCTGTATAAACAGTATCCTTGGATTTAGTGTCTCAAAATAACAACCATTTTATTCTTTATTGTAATTTAATTCCACAACTTGCAAAAATTGGCCAGACCTTCTCATGCCATCTTATGACGTTGCAATTAGATGGTGTCTGCAGCTGGGAAGAGATGGTGCATCAGTTTCTCTCTCTTCGGTTGGTTGCTGAGGCTTCCAAAGAACTTCACTGTAATGACATTACTCCTTGTCACCTGACCTGGGAAGTCCCAGCTGCCACTTCTGCCACACACTCTCTGTTGGTGCAATCAATCACAGGACCCCTCATGGTTACAAGGATTGTGGAAACAAAAAATTGAAGTAGAATAAAAATTTTTGTTTGCATCTAAATTTTTTAAAAATTGTTATTGCTAGAAGACAATACTATGTATCTAAATTATTAGCTAAAGCCAGGAATGTAGCTCTACAGCACAGCCCCTGCCTGGCAAGTGTGAGGCCCTGAGTTCAATTCTCAGTACCAAAAAAGGTAAATCAGTAGATACAGCCATGTATTATTTATTATAGGTATGTTATGGACATATGTACAATTTATTAAAGCACACAAATTTGAATATATTAAAACTGTTGCAATAAGACCAAATTTTATCAGTATTCATCTTATATCTTTGTCTCCTTCTGTAACAGATATATGAAAACAAACACACATCGTTTCAATATTTATTCAATTATTCTCTAGTTCTTCCTACTATTTTTCAGCTCTAGTAACACAATGTGGTTGTGCATGATTCATTTTCTTCTAAGTGTGAACAGCTATGACATCTTTTGTTTAATGTTAACACTGATTTATCTTTAGATGCATTTTAAAATTTCCTGATTAAGGGAAAATGTTCAACAGCAGCAATGTTTGCTTCATCAATTCTTTCTAATACTGCGAAGTAACAGACTGTGAAATTGTGTTGTTAATCCTTGTTTAGTTTATTTCCTCTCCAAAAAGATCACTGGGCTATCATTCACAAGCTGCTGATTTACTTTCTGATATGAAGCACAAGTGTGCACCTGTATTTTTATACAGCTATGTTTCCCATGTGGGCCATTAACATTTTTCTAAACCCAGCATGTGTTTTTAGTTTTAACTTTCTCTCCTGATGGTTCAAAAATTAATAAATGAGGCCCAAAACAGAAAAATAATAACAATTAGAGCAAAGAGAGGTTTTACAAACAGAGGGGGCAATTGGAATAAAATACTGAAACAAATAAGAGATAGAAAAAATGTAGTGTTTGAGTTGAATGACAAAATGGTAAATAATTCTAGGAAAATAGTATGCGAAGAAGCTATCATTGTTTCTCTACAATGGACTAACAAATTTTAACATGGAAACTTAGAGAAGCAAGGATAAATTATAAGCTTGCCATAAAAATTACAAACTGTAGCAAGGTCAATGCTCACATTACCATAGGAATAATGCTGGTGTTGTAGCAAAGCTCTAGTTATAAACACCATCACCTTCTGCTGTCTAGATCACTTGCTTAAAATCCGCTTTCTTTTTGACAGTGTGGTATTCTATATCCTCAGTTGGGTGTCTGTTAAATACGTAAAACTCAGTATGGCCGAAAATTAAATACCTTCTCAATATTTTCTCAATATTGGAAATTACATGTTCTTTAATAGCTCTGGATAATGACTCTAGCTCTTTTATTTCTCTTACATTTAGTATCAGATTAATTTCAGGAAATATATTGATGTTAGGCAAAAATACATGAAGTGATCAAAATGTCAGGTGAAGCTTTAAATTTTAAAAACATTTTTCAGTCAAAGACTCATTGCCACTAATTCCACTCAAAATACCTTCACCTTTGTTTTGAACACACTTATCTCACTTTCTGAAATGGTGCAGAAATCCTTTCTTGTCTTCATGAGGTATGATAAAAATATGGTTACCGCTGCTGCCGAGTGCCATCCATAGGAAGGTGGAATTATAAATATTACAGTGTGTTCTTATCCAAGTTGTTCGCCAGGCACTGTGTGGCTTCTGGCTTTTCCCAAAGGCAAAGTATGGAAGGTAAATACTTTGAATTGATTCAAGACACTGACACAGCTAGGGTAGTACAACTAAAGACATGAGAGAGGATTTCCAGAACTGCTTTAGAAAGTGGTGAGAGCTATGGCTAAGCCAGTTTGAAGCAAGGGGGAAGATTTTGAGTTTTATCAATGGCGATGTGTTTTTTATTCGAAACATTTTTAAACATTTAAATATTCACTGGGCTTTCAAATCAAATATTATGTATCAAGAACCCTGCCACTTCCAAACTAACGATGACTTCCTTTCATAACGACCATCGCCTTTCACTTAGAATGCACCCTTTCTCCCTGGCCCTGTGTTTCATCCTACCCCACTCTGTTTTAACAGAAAGTTATTTTTAAGTTCATCAGTTCAATCTATGCTTCAGTGAAATAAAAACCAAAATATTTCTACTTCATTTAAATAAGAACCAAAATCTCTCTTATGAAGGAATCCTTCAATCTTGTCAATTAGTTTTACAGCTATCATCTTAACAAAAAGTTCTATGACCATAGTTAATGTTGCTTTCTGTAGTATCTCACTAATCGTTCTAATAAACATTCCTTCCTCTATAGATTAATTTTCTCCAACAGCACCTATCCTCTACTGGCATGCTAGATTGTTTATTACTGTCTATAATTTTTGTTTGTTTTTTCATAAATATATTCCAAGTAACTAAAATGTTGCCTGGTAGTATGCACTCAATAAATATTTGGTTTTAAAAGTTTATAAATGCACAGTTTAATTTTTTAAAAATTTATTTAAAGAGGAAAAAAAGCAAAACAGAAAAAAGGGTAGAAACAATACAGAATTTCAAAAAAATACAGTAAGAAATCACTAGTTGGTAAATCACATATTGTCTTCTTATTTATAGTTGTTCAAGTTACAAAATTAAAGCATACAAGGTGGACATTCAAACAGTGAGGCTGCAAACAGTTCTGTTCAATGATCCAACAAAAACTTAGCAATCGTTATCAATCCTATACACTTAAACATACATGCAGTTATATCCTTTTGAACACTTTATTTTCCTCCTTTTGCTTTTTAAGTCCATTATCTGTTTAGGTATATCATGTTTCAGCTTGCTCAGTACCTTACTGATCTGTTTTGTTGTTGTTATTTATTTTCTAATCACCTTATATAATTCTGTTGCTTTGTTTTTGAGTTTCTCCTCATCCATTCCCCATGGATCAGCTTTGGGGGAGTTGGGAGTTTTGGGAGGTATTTTGTTACTTTCTTATCTTTTTTTAAGTTTTTTAAAAATTATTTTGAAGTTAGTAATATACAACAGAGCAAGGCAGAACAAAGCCAATTGAGACAGTGCAGTGGAATTGGTACAGGACTTCACAGCAGGTTACTGGGATAACGTTAATAGGTACCATAGTATATGTCATTATCTTCACAATAGTTGTTCTTTCAATCAGGTACAGCAAAATCAAATCAAATACAGAACATTATAGAACTTATCAAAACAGAATATTGAATAGAGCAGTACAATAAATTGGAACAAAGCAAAGCAAAAATAACAATATTTGCCTTCAAAGAGATGGTAGAAGGAAATCCCCCCTATTTGCTAGACTGCATATTGTCAACCTCCCAAGAGCTGCTCAAACCTCCGGCTCCCATTTACTAACGGTGGGGAGGGGAATGTTTGATTCTCAGCCCGCTTAGGGTGGTGAGCTGGTTGCTTGGTTTCCTGGTGCCCTAAGTTCCAACATGGCATGGATCTCAGGAGACGCTGGTGGTTCTCACCCTGAGGCTGCCACAGCCTGTCAGGTCTCAACTTGGTTTACCAGACAAAATACATAGTTTATAACAATAAACTATACATTTACAGGGCAGAGAGTATCTCAATGTAACAGCATCCCAATGGAAAAAGGTGCTTAAGAAATCTTCCAGATCTTGTTTCTCTTCATCAAATGAGTTTTCAAAACCCATGGTGCTTTATTCCAATTACACAGGAGCTAAATCTCCACGTTATAATCAGATAGCTTCATGGATTATCTTACATTTTGTTGACAGGTAACATTTCATAAATTTATAAATTTTATATTTGTTTGCCATTCTAATTGATTCATGGGTATCCTACTAAACAATTCCTTTAATGAGAATTCTTCCTATAAAAATTAAATATGTTATCTTAGCAATTTTGTTTATGAGCATATGTGTGAAATATTAGACTTGGTCATTTGCCTTCTTGCCTTCTGGGGAACTCACCTTTCCCTTAGAGAAGAGAAATCATTCCTAGGCCATCTGCTTCCTTATTCCCCTTTCAGTTACTCTCTAGATGTGTGTGCATTGTTTTTCCACTTTAATACCTTGGTGAGAAAATGAAAAGAGGCTGCCAGACCATCAAACTCTACTGGCAGCAAGTGAGTTGATAAAACAACTCAGGGCAAACACACACGGATTTTTATGAAAAAGGAAGAAAACATCCAAGAGTAGAGCCAAGAATCAAGAATTGGGAGCAAAGAAATAAAACAGACTTTGGGATTTAAGCTGGTGAACTTTGGACATCAGATTTTCAGTAGACTAGACAAACATGTTGAGTATGGGAGAAACACAGACACAAACACGCACATGTACCACACATTGATGTAATATGAATTAAATTTTGATAATACTGTGGTAGGCAAAATTCCAAGATGCCCTGAAAAATTCTTGAAAAAAGTTATTAATTATATTAATAAGAAATTCAAGACTTGTCATTTGTTTCTTTGCAGTAACAAATTCCAAGTGATGTGTTAAAATCTCATTAATTTTTATTTTTATGTTTCTCTCTATATTTTATAAATAATTATCTAAGGCTATGTTGTTAGTTTTATGCATGTATGGATTATTTCATTAATATTGTCCATGATCTTTAGGATAATAGTAGACAAGTATTTTTATAATTTTTTAAAAACTTGCTCTACAAGTTTAGATATCTTCTCATTTCTTTATGGTCTTTATTCATCACACAGATGTCTTATTTTTGAATTATCTCTCATATACCATATATTATTGTTTTAAAACTTTTAACCTTTAATCTTTAAACATTTACATGTATTTTATAATGTAATGTAGTGACATTATATTGTTTTTATATTATTATCTATATTCTCTTTATCCACACAATATCACTCTAAGTGCCTTTTAAGATTTAACTAAAATTTTAAACTAATAGTAGTAAAAAGGTCGTGTTTGATACCGGCTTTACTTAGAAGGACATAAGACAAGCAAACAGTCTCTCATCAGCTAAGCATCACATCTTCTACACAGCAGAAATGACCTTGGAAGCAGTCAACACAGCTATCCACAAGGGATCCTCTGGTCCTGCAAGGAAACTTGGTGGAAGGAGACCAGAATCACAGCCATAGTGTGAACTTCATTTGAGTTTGGAAACCCCATGCCATACAAATAAGCCAGTATTTCCTGTAACAATGCCAGACAAATAGTTCTTTAAAGACATGATCTCCATCATCAGGGAAACACATATTTATGGCTACCTCATGTTGGTTACCATTTCAACTGAGTTCAACTGGAACTTAGTAATCAGTGGTCAATTTTACTTTGCATGATGTTGCCTAGGGAACAGCTGTCATGTGAAATTAGCAGGTTTCCAGAGGATAAAAGCTTACAAGTTAATAGTAACTCAAAATTTTAACTCAGAAGTTAGAAAAAAGACAAAAGCATTTTCACACAGACCTAGAAGAAGCTGCCATTTTGTGAAAGGGTGTCACATGGTAAAGACCTGAGTGGGCTTCCAGAGCTGCACACCAGCCACGATTAACAGCCAGCAAGAAGATGGAGGCCACCAGACTGGCAAGTGGGAAGAATTTATTCCAGCCAACAACCTGAGTGAGTTTGGGGTAGAACACTGAGCTCCAATTAAGACAACAGCTTAAATTTGACTTTATGAGAACTGTGAAAAAGCCCAAACTAACCTCCTACCAGATTTCTGCACCATACAAATTGTGAGACAACTATTTTGTGTGATTTTCTAAGACAATAAGTGTTATGTATTGAATTCTGTCCTTCAAAAACATACTAAAATCCCAACCCCTGGTACTTGGTGACCTTATTGGAAAATAGGGTCTTGGCAAGTGTAATCAAGTTGAGATAAGGCCATTGGGGTGAATTATAATCCAGCATCACTGGTGTCCTTTCATGGAGAAATTTGGACACAGGTCCACACAGAGGAATATATCAGGTAAGAAAATAGACATAGAGACTTATATGAGGGTGAGACAGAGTATAAAATGCTGCAGGTAAAGCAAGAACCTCGAGAATTTCTAGTAACTCACCAGAAGCCAAGAAAAAGCAAGAGAAGATTTTCTTCTACAAATTTCAGACAGATGACATACTGACACTTCAGACTTCTAGACTTTTAACTATGTGATAGTATATTTTTGTTTTAAGCCACCACTTTGTGGTACTTTGTTTAAAAAGTTCCATGAATTAATATAGTAAGTTTGTGATAATTTTTTACAATGAAATAGAAGAAAAATTATCTAAATTTTCTGGAGCATTCAGATATAAATGAAATTTTTTTCATTTTTTTTCAAAATTTAGAATACCTTTTTTCAATTCTATGGAGAATTTCAATATTTTAATATATTGTTTTAATTGTGTTAATCATGTTTGATATCTACAATTATTTTCTAACTAACATACTTTCTTAGTTACTTTCTCATTGCTGGGACAAAATACCTGACACCACAAGTTAGAAGAAAAAAGGTTTATTTTAGCTTCAGTACGTGGAAATTTCAGTCCATAGCCCCATTATCTAGCAACCTCCAAAAATTCTTACCTATGAGTACATGAGGCTTAGGTGGGACATCTAGATACAAACCATAAAATTACTATGTCTTTCTTTTATTTTGAGAAATCATTACTTTTTCTGCAGTCTTGCATATGACCTTTGGTTTTTCTCTCTTTAAGAACTAGGTGCACTTCTACCCTTTGATCTCACAGCTTTGTGATTATTTATTTTGTTTCTTCATTATGCATACTACATCTTTGTGCTTTATGTGGATATAATCTAGGTCATCACATTCATATTAATAGTAAAATATCTACAAGGTTCATATCCAATTTAAGATTTAGAATGGTAACATTAGGCTTAAAATCTCTTTTTCAACCCACCACAACAGTTTGTTTGATGGAGTTTCCAGTGTTTTCTGAGAGGACCCTCTTTTTGTACAGCTAAGTGGAAGGAGTAAACTCTCAAATTGCAAGCATAGTAGATGATTGTATTTTACATGAAGGTCTAGAATTGAGTTTTTCTAAGGCTCCAAACATAAAGAAGCACAAAGCAGAGGAAATGCGAGTTACTCTTCTTTGACCACCGCACACTATTTACATATTAAATCACCATATTGTGCCTTATAAATATGTCCCATTACTGTGTGTCAATTAAAAAGGAGAAAAAAAATTGAAAAAAGAGAACTGGAGAACATGGACTTAATTTATGGATTAATTTAAACACAGTATATTCTTAATGTTAAAATCTCTAACTTAACACTTGGTCTCCTTAGATTATAATTGCCAGGTCTTTCTTTTATGACAGAGAAATAAAGCCAGCAGGCAGATTATTCTCATTTTATGATTTCTAGTCTGTCTAATTTTTTTTAAAATAGCTATCAGAGATTATGTAAAACTCTTCGATTTTCTTTCTTGGCTTGAACAATCAGTTCTATCCTATTTCAATAGAATATTTTCCTTGCTTCTTTAATTTTGATTAATTCATTGCCTGATTGATTTCATAGTCCTGGGGGTGGAGTGACCTCACGGGCCTCACACTGAGCTACATCCACAGCCCCTTTTTCTTTTTCAATTTGAAACAGAATCTCTCCAAGTCACTAAGCTGCCCAGGCTGACCTATTCCTTGAGACTTGAGATCCTCCGCTCTTAGCTGCCCGGAGTTCTAAGATTTTGCGCGTGAATCACCACTCCGGCTGACTGTCCTTTATGTGTTTTTTCTTATACTTGTAATGTATTGAGTGAAGACTAATTCAAGCAGTTAACATAATAGATGAGTTTGGTTTACCATGCATGAGAAATTTTAAAAACTTGTAAATTTGTTTACATGACCATGAAAAACAATCACTTATAAACTTTGTCTCTTTCAATATCCACTGGACCCTTTTTCATTACTTGTCCACAAATTATAAGATAGATAGGAAATCTTGGAATGTCTATCTAAGATCAGAAAACGGGAAAAATCAAACTACCTTGTCTTCATTGTGTATTGAATGACTTGTTATAAATCATTTATATCATTCTCAAACTTACTGAGAATTAAGAGGACTACAAATTGAATGTGTAAATAACTATATTCTTAAAATTGTTTCAGTGTAAATTTTCTGTGCAGTTTGTCCATTTATCTATACCTTTCATCAAGTGTAGATTTTGATATCTTTAATATGTGTATGTAAATTTTTTTATTTTAACGATTTCATATATTTTAAAAGTTCATCTATGTTTTCTGAGTCTATCTAATGCATTGTTTCTACCTAAGGGCAAAGAATTCCATGTTGTACTTATATCATGTCAACCTACCCTCCTAGGAGGTCAGAGACACTAATGTTGTATCCATCTTCCTGGAACCACAGAAAACCCTTTGAAAAATATTGCTATGTATGTCCTTTAGTGACCTATATGAGAAGTTTAGCTGGAGAGAATGGGAGAGTATATACACTCACCAGCACAACAACTGAAAGACTTGATACATCTTTATAGATACATTTACATCTATCTCTATTCCTACCTCTACCTCAATATTGATATATCCAATTTAGATTGATAGGGCCAGATCATTGTCCAGAAAGGATGTATATCACCAAAAGGAAAGGTTAGAATTATATATTTCCACACCTCTAAACACTTGCTTATGTTCCATATTAATTACTGTTATCCCCCTACATCTGACTTTTTGAATGAAAAATCTGTCTGTTAAGGAGAAAATTGGAAAATAGGTAAAGTTATAAACACTTGAATCGAGCACACAGATACAAAGAGCAATAAACTGCCATTGAGAAAAGAAGACCTCAGACTCTCAGAAGAATCTGGGAGAGAGCCTTTAATGATTTCACATGTTTCACAATTGCCACCACAGCCTTCCACATGAAACTGATGTGCTCTCTCAAACTGAGCTCACCAATTATTACAGTGTCAGATGTTTCAGTGGCTGTTGGATTTTCAATCTGTCCCTCATTAGCACCTTTTATGAATTCTTTGTCATTCCCCTGAACCTTTTAGAGGGACCTAGCAAAATTGCAGGGATATGCCAGGTTCTCTACCTTTTTGGCAGGACACATCCATCTATCTCCAGACCTCCAGTCTCAGAGATTTCATGAGTGTGAGATCAAGACCATCCAGCTGGCAGCATAAATGGATGCAATAATTTTCCTCAGAGAGTTAACTAAACACAAGAAGTGGGTCATAAACTCTGTCATTTACCCGCCAACTGCAAGACCATATTAGTGGGAGTTTTCTATTGTGCCCCCATCTGATTTAGGTTTATTGGTAGAAGGGAGGGGAATAATTTTAAACACCATTTTCTTTCAGGAGAGCATGTGTTTCTAGAATTTCCATTTTAAGTAGAAGCTAGACATAAATGTTTTCTGAAAACACAGTGATTTTCGCCTTAGGGGTGCTCATAAGCAAGTTGCAAGTAGATTATGTAGCTCTCATTTGATTAAGGAGATTTCTCTAAAATGAGTATATCTGTGCATGCTGCAAGCAGTTTTCCTTATAATAGGAGCCACTGAATTAAGACAGTTGATGCAAACTTTGTCCTTAATTTTAACTGAAGTGATCACTGGTACCACTTGAGTACCTAGATAGGGCAGTTACACATTACTATGCTCCCCCAGACTCCTCTGTGGCCCAAAACTGAAGGCAGCACCATGATTAATATATTCATCTCTATCTGGGATTAATGCCTTAGATCATGTATAAAGGTCAACAAAAATGCTGAGGTAGTATCTTTTCTTTAAGTGAACCACATTAGTTTGTAGTAAATTTAGACTGGGACCCTGGGGGAATGGGTTGAAGATACACAGTGCAGGCTGACAATTCCCTCTTCTGGTCTAGTGCTTGTTTGTTTGTTTGTTTGTTTGTTTTGGGGAGGGGTTTTTTTTGGTTGTTATTATTGGTGTGTGTGTGTGTGTGTGTGTGTGTGTGTGTGTGTGTGTGTGTGTGTGTGTGACAGGAAAAAGATTACATAGAAATAATTGGAGAACATTGTTGAGACATTTCTCAAGGAGTCTCTTGCACTTTTGCATGTATTATGAGTGAAAAAATTGATGATTTTTGTTTCATCTACCTTTTCCAGGACATTTGTGTAGCAAACCACCTTGGAAGATAGATTATGGTTAAAATTATGTATCAAACTGACCAGACTAAGGGATATTCCTGTAGCTGATAAAATATTCCTTCTGGGAATGTTGCTCCTGTCTGTTTACAAAGTGACCTACAAAACAAGCAAGCAAGCTCCTAGTTTTAAGTGGGCTCCAGAACAGAAAAGAAAGCTCTTAGTTTTAAGTGGGCTCCAGAACAAGACAGGGCTCTGCCACGAGTCCAGGCCGCTGTGGAAGTTGTCTTCCGATTGTGGCAAGTGATCCACACATCTATTAGTGGCTGATAGGGATGTTGTCTGGTGCCCTTGACAAGCCTTTAAAGGAAAAATGGTCAGGCGTGGTGGTACACATCTGTAATCCCAGCATTTTAGAGGCTGAGACAGGAGGATAACAAATTCAAGGCCAGCTTGAGCAACATAGGAAGACTCTGTCTCAAATTAAAAAAAAAAAAAAACTCTTTCCCTAAAAAAAAGTGAGAAAATAATCAACTTTTAGGACTTTAGAACAAGGACCTGTTACTATCATCTATGGCTCATCTCTTTTCAATATGTAGCTGTTGGCCTGCTACTGTGTCTAGGCGGAAACTGAATCCTTGACCGTTAGTCACTTCATTGCTTGGACACCTGAGCTTTCCACTATGAACAGAGTACATATCATTATACACTGACACTCATCTGGATAGTCAGCAGCGTAGAAGGAACATGATTTAAAAATTGGTGACAAAGAATGTGGAGAAGACATATGTGGTAAGGCGTTCCCCTATACACAGCCAAAAAACGTGAAACTTTCAATGTGCTGTCTGAATTTGGGTTTCCTAAATTCAGGGTTACTGAATTATAAAGCAAATGCAATGTGTATTCAACAGTCATGATTCCTTATGCTGCTTCATATGGAGGATTAGGACCTAAGTAGACTAATATAAACATAGCATTCACAGTCTTTTCTGTGTTTTGAATAATGAATGTGCTGTCTATAAACCTGATGTCCCAGGCTGTGTTTTAGCTTCCATGATATTAAATTGCTAATTTACAAACAGGCAAAAAGTAGTTCATGACAATTTAACAGATTCCCATAAAGAAATACTGCTTATATGTCTATTTTCTCACTTCAACTATAGATTTAATTCATTTTTTAAAAGAATATAAACTCTAATGACAATATCCTGTAAACATAAATTATGTTAAATAGTATCCAGTCTACTACTAAAGAATGCAAGCCCTTGCCTCAGTAGAGCTTTGCCCCATTGAAAAGGTATCTTCATGTGCTATTTTACTAAAACAAAAGAAAAAGTAAACCCAAAGTTTCTGTTTTGCTGGAAGAATATTATTTTTCACAGTTATTTAATGTATTTATTTCATTTTATTATTAATTGATTTAATATTTTAGAAAATATAATGAGGGCTCAGTATAAAATGTTTTACATTCTGTGGCTCTAGCTCTTATTATTCAAATCACTCAGAATCATTTCAAATATTCATCATTTTTTAAAATCATTAGACAGCACTGTTTGAAAGGAAGCTTCTCTTTTCTGTGATCATTTACATATATTTACTTATGAATATTAAATCAACAAAACATGGCTAATTTACAGCTATAAAAACAGTCTATTCAAAGAATGTTAATAACTCACTTGTATAAAAAATTACTTGTTTCTTATTCCTTATGCTCTTCCTTATGTTGTTTCAGGAATTGTTTGAAACTGTGATGAATCATATAGTTGTCATATTACTTTGCTTGTTGATATTTTAATAGATGAAACAGACACAAACTAGTTGCCTTAAATTAGACGCAATCTTGTAGTTTTGAATAAAAATAAACACTTCCTAGAGATCATCATACCATGAACTAGATGCATAGGCATTTAAACACCAGATTATAGTTGGAATAATTTTGAGTCTTACCCAAATATGATGTCAGCATTGGCTGTTATTATTATTCAGAATATTATGTTTAAGCATAAAAACACAACATATTCATTCTATAAATTTTTATACTTTTCAATTGTAATTCATTTAATTGGACATAAAGTTTTTGTCCATCAAAATATAGACAAAATGTGTGTTATAAACATAGAAAATTGTTCAAAGCAATTTTTATTTCTATCTGAAGAGCTGGCACAAGGACACATCCAACTTCACATAACACTACTAGACATAAAAGATCGGATAAACACCAACATATTTATAATAGGGGACCACAATATCTCCCATCACAAATAGGCAGTTTGTGTAAACAAAAAAATCACAGTTGAACTAATCCTTCAAAATAGACTTAATAGATATTTATAGACTGCTCCCCCAACAAAAACAGAATGCATTTTCTTCTCAAGAAAGCATAGGGTTTTCTGCAGAACAGACTATGTGTTAGGTCATAGAGCATACTTAGGTAAACTTAAAAGATTTGAAAATCATCCCATGTATATTTTCAGATATAGTACAATAAAACTCAGTGGCAAAAGAAACCACAGAAATATGCAAACATATGGAAATTAAACAATACCCTTTCAAGTAATCAGTGGCTCATAGAAAAAAAAATCAAGGAAGCAATTAGTTCTTAGAATCAAACAATAATGCCCGTACCACATACCAGTACCTATAAGACACAGTGAAATCACTTCTAGAATGCAAATTACAGCTGTGAATGCCTACTCAAGAAAAGTAAAGCAGGTCCAAATGACCTAGTGATACACCAGGACATAAAGAGAGAAATACAAAACTATGTGTGCAAAAGGAAACTATATAGATCAGAGCAGAAATTAATTAAATTGAGACTAAATAAAACAACACAATGAATTGATGAATCAAAGAGCTGCATCTTTGATAGAATAAAGGAAATGGACAAATCTTCAGCCAGTCTTAAAATAAAAAGAATGAAAAGGCCCCAAATCAGTATAATTAGAAATGTAAAAGGTGAAATCACAACAGACGTTGCTGAAATCCAGATTGTGAATAACCACTTTGAGGACCTGTATTCTAAAAAAGTGCTCAATTCAGAAGAAATGGATAGATCCCCAGATATAAACAAGTTACCAGAACTGAACCAAGAATGTAAAAAATTCTAAATCATTCCATGACAAGCAATGAAATTAAAGAAGTAATAAAAAAAATACCAACTAAGAAATTGTCTAATTTTACAAGAACTTTAAAGATGATCTAATACCAATATTTCTCTTAATGCAATAGAAAGAAACGAAATCTCTCAAAGTTACTTCTGGGAGTTAGCATTACCCTGATTCTAAGACCAGGAAAGGGATCACCCAAAAATAGAGAATTACAGGTCAGTTTCTTTCATGAACATAGATACAAAACTTCTCAACAGAATGCTGCTGAACAGAATACAACAAATCATCAAAAAGATCATACATTATCACCAAGTAGAATTTGTCCACAAAATGTAATACACAAACCAATAAATACATCACATAAACAGAAACAATGAAAAAATCACATAAACATGTGAATTTTCCCAGAAAAAGCCTTTGACTAAATCCAGCATCCATTCATTAAAAAAAAACAACTGAAGACCATAGGTAAGGAAGGAATTTATCTCAATCTAATAAAAGCCCCATTTATGAAAAGCAGCTGCAAACATTATTTTAAGTGATAAGAAGCTAAAAGCTTTACTTCTAAAATATCAAAAGCATTTTTACAGAGCTAGAGAGAACTAACTATCTTAAAATTCTTGTGGAGCTAAAATGATACCCAAAATAGCAAAAGCAATTCTTGGTAACAACAGCAAAGCAAGGTACATCACAATCCCAGATTTGAAGTTATATCACAAAGCTACAGTGACAAAAACACTTATTTGATATTTGGAGAAAAAAACACATAAAAATTCATAGAACAAAGTAGAATATGCAGAAATAACTTCACATTCAACTATCTGATCTTTGACAAGGTGGCCCAAAACACAAACTAGAGAAAAAAAATAACTTATTTAACAAATGATGCTAGGGAAAATGTCTATCCACTTGCAGAATATTGAATCCAAAGCTATATTTATCATCAGGTACTACATTAAAATCAAAATGGATCAAGGGTCTGAGTGCTAAAATAGAAAATATTAATTGTCTGGAAGGTAAAATAGACAAACTCTTAAAGACATAAGCATCAACAAAGACTTTCTGAACAAAATGCAATCACAAATGAAATAATAACTCTTATTGACAAATTATATAATATCAAATTTTAAAAAAACCTGCATAGTAAAAACACTAATCAGTAGAGTGAAGAGACAGCTAACAGAATGGGGAAAAGATTTTGTCAGTTATTGATAGAACACAGGATTCACATGTAAAATATATAAAGTTCATAAAAATTAGAGCCTCCCTAGATAAATAAAAGACCCAGTAAAAATGAACAACTGAAATGAGTAAACACTTTTGAGAAGTATCATGACCAATAGAAACATGAAGAAATGCTCAATTTCATTGACCATTAGAAAAATGCAAGTTAGAACAACACTAAGATTCCATATTTCTGCAGAAAGAATGGCTACCATCTTCAGACAAATAATAGAAAATGTTGGTAATGCTGTGGAGCTGGAGGAGGTTGGAACGCTTATCCACTGCTAATGGTAATGTGAACTAGTACAACCATCATGGAAAGGAGAAGGGAGAATCCTTAAAAAGTTAAAACTAGAAATTCTATTTGACCCAGATATTCCTTTTCTAAGAGTCAAAGACATCATGTTACAGTGACACACACATACCAACATTTACAACCACCAAACACACAATAATTAAATCTTAGAAGTAGCCTATCTGTCCATCAATAGATGAATGGACAAAGGAAATGTGGTATTTATACACAAAGGAAATGTGGTATTTATACACAATGTAGTATTACTGAACATTAGAAAGGGCTCTATTTAAGTCATTTATAGGAAAATCAGTGCACTGGAGGCAATAATGTTACAGGAAATAAATAAGACATACAAGCTTAAATATCCCATGGTTTCATGCATGTGAAAAACCCAAAATATAAATAAAGACCAAAAAAGAAAGATAAATGATAGGAAATTTGGAGATAGATGTTATGCAAATAGAAAAGCGTTCAGGAGACCAAAGGAGGGAGAAGGAGGTAAAAGGAAATGAAGTAAAATCTGATTAAGATGTGTGATATGTATGTGTTACCTTCCCGGGATGATTGCGATTATTATATGCTACAAATTAATAAACACATTAACACTGAAACAAAAATATAGAACAAAAAAGACATATGATTCCTAAATAAAATTTTAAAAATAGATCTTACTATATGATGCTTCTAAGAAATATATTTCACATCCAAGGACATGCATAGACTGGAAGTGAAGGGGTAGAATAAGATATTGCATGCAAATAAAACCCAAAGGAAAGTGGGAGTAGCCACACTTATTTAAGGCAAATTATAATTCAAGTAAAAATTAGAAAACACCAACTCAGAAAATTATTATATAATGGAGTCCATTCAACCATGAGGAAAAAGTAATTCTACCTATCTATTCATTCAATATAGGGGACCCAGTATACATAAAGCAGATATTATCACAATCTAATGCCATAATAGGGAAGGATAAAAACTTCACGATTAACAATCGACAGATCAACAGTATAAAAAAAATCAACAAAGAAATGGCAGAGTGAAGTTTATCCTAAACTAAATGGATCTCACAAATTTCTACAGAACATTCTATACGGTAATTATCATAAAGGCAATCTTCTTAATAGTATATAGGATATTCTCTAGGATAGTTCATGTGACAAGTCATGAAGCAAACTTCAACAATTTAAAAATTTGAAATTGTGATAAATATCTTTTCTGGCAGCAATGCAATAAAATTAGACGTCAATAATAAAAATTTTAGAAATTACATGAATACATGGAAATTAACCAACTTTTCAATAATTTTATAAAAGGTGAAATATGGGAAAGAACAAAAAAATCCTTGAAACAAATGAAAATGGAAACACAATATACCAAAACCTGTGGGAAATAACAAAAACAGTAGTAAGAAGGAAGTGTATACAAATAAACAACTATATTAAGACCATCTTAAATTAACTTTAGAGAGCAGCTAGAGTTTATCACACATAAATCATCATTTGCTCTCAATTATTTTATATTTTGTCTTAAAGTAAAATTACATACATGATCTTTGGCCTATATAAAGACAGGAAAAATTTTTTCTCTTTAAAATTTTATCATTGATTAAAACAAAACACTTGTACATATTTAAAGGCTGCAATATGAAATTTCTAACACTGTCTTCACTATGGAATGACCAAGTAGGCATGATTAACATACCTATTAATTTAGGTATTTTTCATTTGTTTGCTGTGAAGTCATTCAAATTCTCCCTTTTACATTCTGAAATACACATTAGTGTCAAATATAGTAATCCTTCTATTAAGCAGAACACCAGAATTTAAAATTACCACAAGATGTCACACGTGAAATCTAGATAGGTCCTCTCAACAGAAGTTGGACACAGAACTGTGATTTCCTGAGACTGGGAATGAGGAGAGTTTAGTTAAAGGGATTAATGTTATGACTAGAAAAATATTTTTCTTCCAGGTAAATACTTAATAGGGAAATTATTCCAATACAATTATTACACCCTTTTTTGCTCATTTTTATAGCAAAAATAATCTAGTCAGTGTCATTTGTAAATACTTGGTCATTGCTAGAGACTTAAGGTCTAAGTAAAATACATTCCACCAGCAAAGGCTGACATTTTCTTATTCCTACAGACAGTGGAAAATCAGTTGAAATGTCCTGAATGTCGCCTTTGTCCTAGGGGCTATTTAATGAATCATACTCCTCCATGCCTAGGAAGAAGTTTTGGTTGTCAATTGCTTCAACGTTAAATCAAATAAAATTGCTATTTAGAGTCTGCATCAGAGAGACCTTCATAGTTTGTTTATAATAAGTGCATGTTATTTGCTTTCTGTGTATCTATAACTGAAGAGTAAATACAGACCCTTTCCACATCTCACTGAATTCACCTGCCAACACGGAATTCTGCCGACTGGTTGAAATAAGAACGTGAGAGCTGGAAATCCAGCCCTTTGTACTCCCTGGTATTATGGTATTATTCTTGAAAATTGGATTGTTCTCAGTGTATGCGTTTGTCTTCTGAAGAGAATCTCAATTTTGTCATAAATGCTTGGAGCACATCTGGCATACGGGATAAGTAGGATGCTAAGTCATTAGACAAACTGTGAAGGGTCACCGTGGAGCATGTGTCCAGGCATGAGTCCGGGGACTGCCCCCTGGGGAGTGCAGAGGCATGTTTGGCCAGCCGTTTTAATTTGTCCTTACATGATCTGTTAAACAAACAAAAGCGCGTGCCAGGGCTGCAGCAGGGAGCCCCGCCCCTTCCTGCCAGCCTGCCACCCCCGCGAGGGCTGCAGATGCAGAGCTGGCTGCGGCACCAAGGTAAACATGGCACAGCGGCCAGAAAGAACTGTGAGCTCTAAGAATGTAAGCCACAGATGCTCCACTGGAAGAATACACAGACAGACATATAAAATAAAACCGTGCAATATCCATTCAAGGGAATTTAACTCACTTTCTCAGACCTCTACCTAAACTAAGCTTCTGTATTAAAATATACCACAAGAAATGAAGGCAAACCGAGTGTGACTTACATGATGATAAAAGAACTCAGACGGAGACTGAATTCATACAGGAGAAAAGCTATCACTTAGGAGGAAAGACGGGGGCCCACGGCACAAAGTACATTTGAACCAAGGCTAAAATTACAGCTTGAGTTTGTAATTCCTAGTCTAATCATCTCTCCTCTGAAATACTCTGCTTCTCCTCTCATCAAAACTCCCATCACTCACAGCAGGATCATGAATGAAATAATCTGGTTCGATGTGCTGCTTACTTTTATTATTAAATGTTTCTGTTTTAGCAGCTTTAAATTGTTACTAAGTTCATCAATCCAACATAAATTAAATGTGTAGACATTTTGTTAATTTTTTATTGTATTGAATGAAGTTTTTTGGTCTTTTTGAGACAGGGTCTCACTCTGTGGTTCAGGTTGGCCTTGGGCTGTCCTCGTAGCCCAGGCTGGTCTCGAACTTGTAACGATCCTCTTACCTCAGCCTCCCTAGTGCTGGGCATGATGAAAATCTTTAAAAATATTTAAACACAAACCTAATTTAAAAGTCTTTGAACAT
The DNA here is from genome assembly GCA_004027455.1 of Hydrochoerus hydrochaeris. Classification (NCBI taxonomy): domain Eukaryota; kingdom Metazoa; phylum Chordata; class Mammalia; order Rodentia; family Hydrochaeridae; genus Hydrochoerus; species Hydrochoerus hydrochaeris. Next base: position 129,983 of record PVLA01002556.1, on the reverse strand, counting down.
TGCAGTAATTTTCTTTCTGTAAAAATATTTCTTCTATTATTTGAACTTCATGGGAGAATTTTTTATCTTTGTTTTTAATTTCTTATAAAACTGAAATAACCAAAACAATCTTGAACACAAAAGAACAATACTAGAGGCCTCATAATACATATCAGGACTTTTTTGAGAGCTACACTAACCAAAACAATATGGCAAAGACATAAAAATGTTACGTAGACCAGTGAAACAGCATGAAGCTCAGAAATAAATCCACTCATCTATGGCCAATTTATTCATGAAACAAGCATCATATCATTCAGTGGAAAAGTGACACTCTGTTCAATACATGTTGCTGGATGTCTACAAGCAGAAGAGTAAAATTTATCAATGATTCTCATCAAACACAAACCTAAAAAGCATTAAGGACTTAACTGTAAGACTTGAAACTATAAAGTTACTAGATTTAGAAAAACATTGAAAACTTCTTAAGATATAGATATATTATTCTTTACAGATTCCATATGTGTTGATTACTTTTTTCACTGCTGAGACAAAATATCTGACACTCAGGGGTAAGGGAGAAAATGTTTATTGTAGCTCACAGTTTGTAGAGGCTTCAGTTGCTAGTGGGCTGGCTAGAAGGGAGGGTGGCATGGCAGAGGAGGAACAGTTCATGGTGGGAAGAAGTTGGCAAAGTAGGGAAGGGTCAGAAAGTGACCACAAGCAAATGACTCCCACAGTGGCCCTCTTTCTCTTTCTTCTACTCTATCCAGGCTTCCTACCTGTAAGTGGTTAGTAATAACAGCCAGGGTAGGGCACCCTTAATCCTAGCATTGTGTCATGAATCAATTCCAACATCACATTCTTAATGCCAGCATCACACCCTCTAGATCCAGCCATCTATGAAAAGCCCCACCTATAACAGCATGAGGTTTGGGGGGGACTCCAGATATAAGCTTTAACACCATATATGAGAAAAATATGTAATACTTGTCTGAGTCTGTCTTTGATCACTTAGCATGATGTTTTCCAGTTCCATCCATTTTCCTGCAAATGACAAGATTTTGTTCTTCTTCATGGCTGAGAAGTATTTTTAAAATTTCTATTATTTTTGTTAATTATATAGAAAATATTTTTGTTTTGCATATTTATTCGTGCATATAACATACTTTGATCTTACTAAATTCCTTCCTTTCCTCCCTGTGTGCTCCCTTCCTCTACTCTAGTAAAATCTCTTCATGCAGTCTTTGTTCCTTTTTGCTCAAGACTGTGTTCACTATTCCAGTCTTTTTAAAAAGCAATTAAGCCCAAGGGATAGGAAGCAACCTGATTAAAACACAGGCTAAAAATTTTAACAGACATTTCATCAAAGAAGATATACGCAAGCCCTTGGAGTATTTTTCATATCCAAATCATAACACTGGTGTTAATAAGAAATGGAACAAATGGTGCAGCCTTGGAAAATAACACCTGAGTAATTCTTCACAAGGCTGAACATAAAGTTATTGGATGATCTAACAACTCCACTACTGGTATGCAGTTTACCCCACAGAACAGACACCATATTTCCGGTAATATCTTACATCTCATGTTCACAAGAGTAATAGTTTGAATAGACATGACTGTTGATAAGGTTTTCCTTAACTGATGAATGAATAAATCAATGAGGTATTCTTACACATTGAATATTAAACAGCTGTATAAAGGAAAAATGCTAATGCATGCTACTATAAGGAGGAAACAATTTTTTTCCATGTAAGGGAAGACAGACACAATTTTTCTAATAAGATGTGATATCATTTACAGATGTAAATAGGCAAATCTTTAGAAACAGCAAAATTATTTTTTATTAAGTTTGAGAAGCTAATGGGATAAGAGGATGGTGCGTAAACTGCATAGGCTTCTGTGGAATGCTGAGTAAACAGGATCAAGATGCAATATGTATGTGCTCCGATTCTCAAAGGAGGGCAGTCAGTGTGTACTGCAAATATATACTAGTAAAATATTAAAGCACATCAGTTTCTTTCTGAGGTAATAAAACAGTAATGTCCTATGTTGATGATATCCATGATTATTCTATAAATCATTGTACTGTTTACTTATTATGGGTAAATTGCATGCAACGTGAATTATACCTCAAAAGAGCATATGGAAAATAACATTGAGGAAATCACTAGTCGTGGAAAGAAACAGCATAATTAGAGTCAGGAATGAAAGAGCGAATAAAAGAGAGAAGATGAAGTTTGGCAAAAAAGACATTACAACAATGTTTTCAGAAACATGCTTAAGAAATTAAAGGAGAATATAAATATAAGGAACATAAAAATAAATATGATAGGAAAAGAATCAAATGATTATTCTAACACTGAAAACTATGGGATTGGGGTTGTATTTAATAAAAGTTTTATTTCATATTCTTAACAGAAGATCAGAAACTAAAACAACTGACCTATGATATATGCATAGAAGATGTTCTTTTGTTTATAATTTCATTGAAAGATATTTACTACATCAAGAAAAACTAACAATCACATATGTAGGGAAAAAACATGACAATAACAAAAAGAAAAAGAAGGGAGAAATGATATTAGTTAATTCTTCATATTTATTGCTCTCCAGTAGTCTGAACATCTATACTTGATTCTTTTGGGAGTTGACACAAACTACATTTTAAAAATAAACACTCAAATCAGAAGTTTATAATGTTTCTTACCAGTTGGCTATTGAACTATGGCTTCTTATTTTAACCACCTTTCCTCACTAACTCAATTTAGTTTTTCCTGGAAGCATTTCAAAGTGAATGCAAACATCAGTACGTATACATCTGATCAGTGCATTACAGTATTTATTTGTTTGATATAACATTCACATAAAACAAAATGCATGTATCCTAAGTATAATTTAACCATTAAAAATAAATTTTGATGAGTGTTCCTATGTAGCTTAAATCCTTGTCAAAATAAAGACGCTATGTTGAACTCAAAGGTTTCTTTAAATTTCCTTTCTATTAAGTCATTATACACTGCTTCAAAGGTAATCATCACTATGATTATTTTCCATAAGCACTTGGTTCTTCACCCGCTCTACAAATTCATGTAAGTAAAATAAGCAAAATGATGCACTCTAGGAAGGGCTAATTTTATGTACATTTATACATGGTGTTCCATAAATTATTAGGTTTTTTCTTTTTTCATTTCTGTATATTTTATTGTATGAATCTCTACATTTGGGTAAAATTCTTAGCTTTATTAATTCACCTGGCATTTTTAGCCATTTTAAATAGAGCCACAATAAATATTTATGTATTTTCCACTTTAAGAAAATAAAAAAATTTCTCTTTTCTTGAATAAATATTTAAGAAGAGAAGGCTAGGTCACAGGATAGTTGGCTTTAACTTGGGAAAAAAAGACTTTCAGATTGTCTTCTGAGGTAGTTTTATTTTATATTCAAGTGCCTATATAGTAGGTCTGTCTATTCCATTTTCCTTCAGTATTTGATGTGGGCAGCCATGTCCTTGTGGACGTGCTGTAGATGTGGCAGTATTTCCCAGTAGTTTTAGTTTGGATTTTCCAACTCATTACTAAGAAGTAATGAGGTTGGCCAATGCTGATTGAGTTGGCATCAGTATGCATGGTTTTACAGTCAACCAGAGATTTATCAGACCTTATGCATCATATTGGAGAATCTTTATCTGTCCATTTTTAGATCTAATAGTTTTATTTCTTTTTATATTTTCTATTTTGCTGCTGACACTTCCTAGATTCACACTGAACATAAGCATATTGTGTTTCACTTCAATGAATATAGTAAAAAGAGCCAAAAACTTGGCCTAGTATTTCAGCATCTGAGTTAATTATTGACTAACATCTTTATTTTCCTGGCTTTGAATAATTTGACTTTGTCCTCAGTATTGTGACTAGAATACTGAATATTCTAAATTTTGTTATATTGCTTTAAAGAATGGTGAGGTTTTGTTTTAACAATAAATGAACTTGTCATGCTTAAATTGCTGATTCTCATGCTTGAAATGAATGGCAGAGTTCAGATGTCCAGTCAGTACTGCTGCAGAAACCCGGTACTGAGCCAAAAGGAAAACACTTCACACCGAGGAGTTTGGAAGGTAAGGATTTGTTACACTAATGGGCTGGTGGGAATCAGTTCCAAATCACCAGCCCAGAGTCAGGTTAGAGTTCAGTTTAAATTCATTTCACAAGCAGGAAGTACCAAGTCAATTGCAGGTTATTACAAGATTGATTATGTGTATCAAGTCATATGTTGTCAAGTGGGCCTTGTTTTAAGCAAGTTTACTTCTAAGGGACTGTTTATCTTAAGGTGCAAACATCTGGGGAGGGCAGGAAGAGGATCTGAGCAGATCAAGCAGAGTTAAATGTGTCCCAGACATGAAGTCTTTGAAACAAGTTGGAAAAGCTATATATATTTTCTACATAGGAAAACATAGACATTAGAGCTGGGTGAAGTCAGATTGACCTAGTGTATTATCTGGGAGAAAGAGATGGTCACAGACTGTCAAGGCTGACCAAGTTCAGCAGTCTTCTGTATGCCAGGTGGCAAGAGCACAGTCATAGACCACTAATCAATGTTTAACCTCTTCCGTGAAATGTCTGTAAGTTTGCTGTTCTATAACTTTGCCCTTTCACTGCCTCACACTCCAGCTGTGAGCTGTTTTCAGTTTGGTGCTCTGTCCAGATCAGTGATCAACCACGGAATGAGTCTGCAAAAGAATCAGAGACCTCTTTTTTCTGGGACCTCCTTTCCTACTCTCCACAGCTTTGGTTTTGGAACTTATTCACTTGTTTCCCTCAGCTTGAACTTCATAAGTTTTCCTGTTAGATGTCTGAAATAAGACGCTCTCAATTTTGCAATTGTGGCTTCCCATAGGGAAAAACTACAATAACGTCTTCCAAGTATTACTTCCACTTCTCCAAAAAATATTATATTTTTTAAGCTGCAAAATTTCCCAGATTTTGCTTGGTTTTCTTTTAAAATTGTTAATAACTTACTTGTAGGCAAGTGAGTGCTACCTACTCCATGCAAGATAACAAAGTTGTATAGTAACCGACTAAAATTCTGACACCTGAAGGGTTACACATATTAGCAGTGAGTGAAAAAGAGGTTGTATACAAAAGTATCTGTGGGCATTTATCTTCCATCTTATATACAGTAAAACCACTGTCAAATGAATTTGGTGAGTTTCTCCCATATCTGTTATAGACAACTATTTCATTAATTCAACTGTGCTAATAGTCTCCTTCATTTCTACAACACTCGTTATGTTCAGAGAAGTATGAAATTTAAGAAGAAGCTCTATGATTCAGGTAAGTGGACTGGACACCCTAATTCTGTGAATTGACATTGTATTAAGCATTAACTCCAAGTATCTGGTTCTGCCCAATCTTATCCTGGTTGTTGTCTCTCCATGTGACACTGCTTAGTAAAACCTCAGACCTGAAGTGCTCAAATATGACTTCAGCTGGGGGTTTAGCTCAGCGGCATAAGTGCCTGCCTTGCAAGTGCACAGTCCTGAGTTCAATCCCCGGTACCAAAATAAATAAATAAAAATAACTTCAGCAACCATGAGTAAATGATGAAAAAATCTATTACTGTATTAAATTTTAAAACTTGCATAAAGATTAGGTACTTTCAATCAACAGAAATGGGAATTTTTAAATAAAATTCCAGAGACACAATGGATGATAAAATGTGTGCATAAATAAGTTTATTATACAAAGTAATTTCTATCTTCAAATAATGAGTTGAGGAGATATGATTTTCTTCATCTGCACTGAATAAAGCAGCAGTATTAAATATCATGTAAATTTTTATGTGCCCAGGTTAATATTTTATGAACATTTGTTTAACCTGTTAATTAAAATCAATTTCTAAAGCCAATCTTCTTTAATTTCATTTTATATCAAATGGGTTTCATGTCTTATCAATTAATTATGGCACATTTTGTTTAGGTTTTAGAAAGTATATGCATTATTCAACTTTAATAAGTGAATTTTTGGTTCCAGTTATATTTTATACTTTGAGACAGATGGAATAAAAAATGCAATTCTTTTATGTTACTCCATTAATACTTTAATACATCAGAAGTCACATTAAACTACACACCAGACTGAAACATGCTCTCTTCTTAACAAAATCCAATCATTCTCTATGGTTCAACTTGCTTTTGTAAAGGCTCTCGTATACCCTCACCAGTACTGAAGTTAGCATAGCATGTCATAGACTTGGAACCCATCAAGTCCTATGTTGCGTTCGTACTTTTCTTTATAATGTTATTTCTACTTTACACATGGATATGTCATTTTTAACTGAAACTAATTTAAGCTTGTCAGAGAGGTTATATAGTATCTCAAGCTATTCATCCACACAACAAACATTCACTTATGATATCTTGACTGTATAAAAGATGAAATAACTTTAAAAACATGAATGAAGGCTTCACATAGAAGTAGGCCCAAGTATCGGGTTTTATGGTAAAATGACAAGGATGAACATAAATGAGTAGATCTAAATGCAATTTAATTAGTCTGTAAACAGTTTAGCTGACATATGTATATTTCCAGATACAAGTAGCATTTTTATTTCAATAACACTAATGGGAGAATTTGCCTTTTTTCTACTTTCTTAGAAGTGTAAATCTTTTATAAGAATAACAATTTCTTGTGACATGAAACTACCTTTTGCATTAGATAATAGCAGTTGGTTAAATTCTAGCCTGTGTAATAGAGATTGTACGCTGATCACAAAAATACAACCTGCCTCATACTCTATTTAGAACTATGCCCATCCCCACAGACATAATTACACAATGTCTATGTACAGCTATGTTTTTCCACATGCAGAAGAACCTTGCTGATTCTCTAGAATATGCAAAATAACATTAAAATCTGAATTATAAATGCATTTAGAATATGTGTGTTTTGCTTGCTTGCATTTAAAAATGATGACTGATGTTATTATTTTTAAAACCTGAAAGAGATTTTGTATCATATAAAAAATCTTGCAGACTATATATTTTCAGAAAAACATTGTTGGTGTTTGTCTTCGTTGCTATGCGTATCTTCTCGTTCTCCCAAATTTTTTAAGGGGGCACCAGCATCCCTGAAGAGCTCAGTGACCCCTCTTCCTGGTTCAGAAATTACAGGGATACCTGCTTCTATAGAGCTGCTACCCCTAAATGCAATGCAAATCATAGGATACCTAGTGACATGGTCCAGGATGTAACACACAATGACAAAACATAAGGCAAGGATAATTATTGCAATGAACAGGAGACACTAGATTCTAAAATGACCAAAGAGAGGTGACTAGAACTTGCCTCTTTCTCTACAAAAGGAACCAAAATAACAGATGGGTTGTTCCATTTTTGAACAGATGGATCACTGCATTTTTTGAGAATGTTGCAACTTGGCAAGGAAAAGACAGTAGTATATATATATATGTATATATATATATATATATATATATATACATATATATATATATCACTTCCCTCCGTACTATTTTTGCTGTATCCCATAAGTTTTGCTATGATGCATTTCCATTTTCATTTGTTTTAGGAAATATGTTAATTTCCTGTTTGATTTCTTACTGACCCATTCTTCATTCAGTAGTGTATTGTCAAGCTTTAGGCTTGCAGTTTTGTAGATTTCTGTCCACAGTCAATTAGCTCATTGCTTGTGGGGCTGTGGTGAAGTAATACATTATGTGTGAGAATATGGGCTGAAGGAAGCCTGTTCACCTCATGGCCAAGAATGGAAAACAGAGAGAAAGGTATTGACATCCCATACCCCTTGCAGAGCACACACCCAGGGACCCCCTTCCTTGGATACTGCCTCTTAATGGTTTCTACACCTTCCAGCAGTGCTAGTTTGAGCTTCAGGCTTTTAATATATAGGGTTTAGGAGACGTTTGAAATCCAAATTGTAGCATCTAGTTGATTCATTGTACATGGGTTTATCGCCACATTTCATTTGGAAGTAAATTATTAGTTCCCAAATGGTGTTGTATAAGATGTTTTAATGTTAGATAAGAGATTCTGTAAGTCTACTGACAAAATCATTGCATAGAGGGTAGGCAAATTCATATTCAATGGAAATGTTTATTGTAGCAAAAGAAAATACTGCTTTGTTGACTGTAGACCAAGATAGTGAGCCTGCCACCCTGCAGATAGCTGATCCTCCCCAGGAATGGTGCTATGTTGAGATACAGTGTTGCCAAACTGGACTCTCAGCAGTATCTATGGCCATGATGAATAAAAGTCCATGTCACCAAGCACATGCTAAACGTCTTCTCTACCATTGCAGCTATGTTGAATGTAAGACCACTGGGCAATGAATGGTATGCCCAGAAAACGAGAGTAACTGCTACCCACAAAATTGGTCATCCTTCAGTACTGATGCATATGGAGTATCCCCACACACTTTCCTCATTTAGAAAAATTAATAGTAAGGTGCATAATAAGGTCACTATTTGAGGCTTTGCTAAAAGCAATTCCTTAAACCACTGTCCTCAAGACATTTCCCAGAGGAAAGTTATAGTGTTTCACACATCAAGAACCCCCATTAAGGTGACACTTGTCTGTCTCTTAGAGTCATGCATAAACCAGATTGTTTTTGCACTCTTCAGTCAACTGGCAATGGAGGAGTTCCACAAGGCCTTCCTGAAAGATGTTGGAAATGGTAATGTAACCAGAGTAGATGCAATAGGTGTTTGGGCTACTTTCCCACATAAATTATGTACAACTTCAGAGTCCACTTGAGCCTGACCTCACATACAGCACTCCTACTTGATACTGGAGTGCTTCTGGGCAGGGACAACTTTCAGGCCTGGTGACTCACACGTCCCCTTCCTAATGGGCAGCACTGGGAATATGGCAAGTGGTTGGCTTAAGTTAAAATTTCAAGTTTTCCCCAAGCCAATAGCTATTTTTTCAAAACAGAATAGCCATCCACAGGGCTAAAATTCTAAGTGTGTGCCCTGGGATTCAACTTTAGCAACCTGTTAAAGCCTACAAAGAGCATCTCCATCATTGGCACTTGAAGCACTAATACATTTGCCAAAGCATACGTGGGTCAAGTAGGAGAAAAGCTCACATGGCAGCCTGATCTGTTCCACATCTTTTGTTGTCCTGAGATCCATTCAAAATAAGTAGTTTTGGGAGTCACTTGGTAAGTGGGTTAGCGTACCCAAGTAAAGAATATGCTGCCTCTCAAAGACGCCTGCTCAGGTTATCACTTGTATTTTGATGGTCAGAGTGATGGATGCAACAATTCTTCTCTATCCTTAGTATTGATGCCTCAATGTTTGGACCACGAGCTGTTGGAAATTTCAGTAAACTCTAAGGCATATGAACTTTTATGAGACTTATTCCCCACACTTTGGTATCTTTCATGAAGTAGGATACGTATAAATATTTCTCAAGGTTACCATTTTTCAATATTAGAATTACATCAATTAACAAAGGTCAAGAGATGCAGCCATTTATTATTAACTTCATATGAAGTCAGGATTTAAACATTTAACCTGAACATCTTTGGACATTCAGGTATTCACTGGTAAGGATTTCCTAATTAACAGTAAAATAGTCCACTCTGTTAATGATGCAATACTATCTATGAGGTAATTTCGATAAAATTTGAGAAAATTCATTTAGAGAAACACTTTTGTCTGTGTGAAGAATTAATGAAGAAAGTGAAGGGTGCTGTTGAAACTTTTGGTTCCAGAGAGGCATTAAATAGTCAAGCTCTCATGATGAGTCTTGCTTCCATTGAGAGATGAGGAGGAGAAAAAGACAGAAAAATAACATTTATTGAACATGATATATAAACCACTAACAGATCAATACATAGGTCATTTCACCTTTTTAAAGTACAACCCATAATGAAAAAAAATAGACATAATTATTAATATTTTGGAAACTAAGAAACTGAGCTTCACTTTCCATTCAGTCAGGTTTAGGTAAATAGTGCTACCTTGTACATAAGTGTGCTAGTGTTTTTTTCCATTTTTTGGTTTTTTTAAATTTTATTTTAAAGAGGGTAAAACTAAACATAACAAAACAGAGCAAAGCAGATCAGAAGAAAACAATGTAAGTGACACAGATTTCAAAGCAAGACAACAGGAGATCATGACTATCATATTTTCTCTTGTTTTCTTCTAAATAGTTGTCCATATCTTCACACACAATAATTCATACAAAACAAAATAGTATTAAACTGATCAGAACAGGATGATGGAGGCATTTTAGGTTTTCAAGACCTGACAATAGGGAAGTCAACAATGGCTGCCATAATGTCTCTCGTTCTCTTCAAAATAGCTGTCCATACCACCTTATTTTGAAAGCCTGTATTTTCAGTGTTTTGGGCTCTTTGCTATTGTTGTGTTTGTTTGTTTGTTTTTAATGTGATCCAAAAAAGTTATTTTTGCTGACAATACCATACAAAGATACATAAGGGCTTTCTAATTCTATAGTTTTGACCAAACTGCTCACTCCCAGGATGATGCAAAGGATTAAAGGATTATGGTCCTGTGTTTGTTTCTTTTGCAGTAAAAGAGCTCAAACCCTGGGGCGTTTTGCCACTGAGCCTTTTTTGCGCTTTTGTTTCCAGACAAGGTTTCACTAAATTGCTCAGGCAGAACCAAATTTGTGATTTTCTTGCCTCAGCCTCTGTCATGCTGGGATTAGAGATGTGTACCACAGTGCCAGGCCAGAATTAGATTTTAAAATCAGATTTACATGATTCAGACAACTGATTTAGCATAAAGCTTTCTTAATCATTTCAAGGACACAAGCAGTTGAAAGACACAGACAAAGCAGGGCTAGGTTCCTGTTCGCATCTGTCATTGTCTCTCTCTCACAGAAATATCTTCCTTTTGGCTCAGAATATTCGAGGAAGACTTTAAGAAACATGTGCAAGTTAACCACACATGTCTACAAGAATTTAGGGTGCAAGCGTCTTTTGATATCCAGAAAACTGTATACACTAAGTAACATTATCTGAGGAGACAAGACTCATAAATTTATTGATACTAGGTGAGTTAACCACAAGAAATCTCAGACCCCCATGCATTCTGCTGTAAATGTTCCATACCTAAGGACTCTCCCCCAGGAAAATAGCAACTGTTTGCTTTTCAGAAGGACAACTCAGTGATACCTCGGTTCACGAAATTAATTCTTTTCACCATTCTGGCCACAAGCGGAACTGGATGAGAACCGAATTCAATTCAACGGTTAGATTCCCACTGATCTTATGGGGAAATGATTCTGTTCTTGACCAATTCAGTTTGCGGTCAGAATTGTGGACCAAATTGACTTCACAAAATGAGATACCACTGCGTTGATAATTTGCCACGAGATTTTATGAAATTGTCTGCCTCATTTTCCTCAGGAGCACTTTCTACTACTACCCAGGTATGGAAGAGAAATGGACTGCAGGCTACATTGCAATGCCCAGTGATAGAATCCAGGTAAAGCTCTTCTACAATGCCTACGACTATTTCCACTGAGAATTAATTGGTGATATGTTACAATGTTACAGTTAGCTCCAAAGTGTACTTTGTTTTGGAAAATGCAAAACTGTTAGTGTTGTATCAACTTTCAGTTATCTTTGATTTAATAATTTATTGAAAAATGCCTTCCTAAGAAGTACATTTCAAAACAAGTTTCAAACCATAAATTACTGTACAGATAGTGACGAAATGATGGAAACAATGAAGAAAAGTGAATAAAATTAATATTAACATAAAGTAATTTTAAAAATACTATTTTTGTAATAAAAACAATTACAATATGAAGATGAATTTGTTAAGTCTGTATCATTGGTAGCAAAGTGAATACTACATTACAAAATAAAATGTGACAGGAATATTTTAAAGTGTTTTTAAATTGCTAGCTAAATATCAAACTGTTGCCTAACAAACTGTAGTTTAAGCATCTGATCCTTAAAATGTAAGCAAATTGATTGCCTGATTTTTTTATTATAGTACAAGAATAGAACAAAACTGGAGAAGATACACTGAATAACTATCATCCAGCAGTCTAAATCTTCTAAATCTTAAAGATTGTTTTATAAAACATTTTACATACTTAATTAGCTACAAAAATAATTATTTTGAGGATTAGTAAGAATATCTAAAATAGAACACAATATACAAGGGATGAACAGAATATATGAGAGTATTTAAATTTCAAACATTGATTGCAGTGAATGACACAGTGCCAGTAACTCTCAAAATACACCCCTTCTCTGTTTCAAGCAGTTACTCAGCATCCTTAACACTTTCTGAAGTGCATAAGTTATCTTTTGTATTTCCAGGGACAGTGAATACCGTAGCCCAGTACCATCCAACAAAAGGCAGGCTCCTAAAACCACTACTGTGTGTTCACCCTATGAGGTAGACTGGGCACCATGTAATTTCTGGCTGTTCCCTGAAGTCCTAAAGGCCATGATCAGAAACATTTTTAACCCATCCAGCATCCAGAGGCCAGATGAGCAATGCAACAAGAAACACAGTAAAGGGCTTCCGGAAGTGCTTCAGAAAGTGCCAAGGAGGATGGAGTAAGTGTTTTTGAAAGGAAAAAAAGTATTTTGAGGGTAGTTAATGGAGACAAAGCATTTAATGTAATAATCTTCAAGAATTTTGTGAACAATCACTGTACTTTTCAATCAAGCCACATGTTTAAAAGGAAAACAGAACTAAAACATTTTTCAAATATTTAGACCTACAAATAATGAGATTCTATTTTTTAAAAAAGTATATATGTCAATGAAAACTCATGCAACATTTAGTTCTTAAATGACACATTTTTTCTGAATTTTATTTGTCATTCGAAGAAAGCTTGTATTATTTTAAACTTAAAGATCTCAAGAAATAATGGCCCTGATAGTATTTCAAATTTGGTCAGAATTTTAAATGATCACTACTTTTTCAATATTTACTTTCTGGGCTAGAACTAAAATATTAAGAGGACATCTTTGTGAATAAGTAGCTGAAAATCATTTCATTATTATCCATGGAGGGGGAGCAGGGTAAGATCTCAAAGATATTCAGAGGAAATACTTAAGGGCAACTAAAGCTTTTTACAACAGAGCCAGGCTAATAGTATTTTGATTAATATTGCATTAAATCTGTATAAAAACTTTGGGAGTATGACCATTTTTACTATGTTGGCTCTTCCTATCCATGAGCAAGGGACATCTTCATTTTCTGATGTCCATTTTGATCTCCTTTTTCACTGTACTGTAATTTTCAATGTATGGATATTTTACTACGTTTGTTAAATTGATTCCTAGGTATTTCCTTTTTTTGGATGATATTGTGAAGGATATGGTTTCTCAAATTTCTCTCTCAGTGAGTTCATTGTTTGTGTATAGGAATGCTATTGATTTTTGTGTGTTGACTTTGTATTCATCTGAATGTGACTGAATTATGTTATTAAATCCAGAAGTCTTTTGGTGAAGTTTTGGGGATCTTCTGTATGTCATCCACAAATAATGACAATTTAACTTCTTCCCTTCCTATCTTATTCTTTTTATTTATTTTTCTTATCTAATTGCTTTCGCCAATGTTTCCAGAATTAGATTGAATAGGAATGGTGATGGTGGTCATCCTTGTATTGTTACTGATTTTAGAGTGAAAACTTTCACTGTAATGTTGGTTATTGCTTTGTCATAAGTGGCTTTTATCAAACTGAGATAAAGACCATCTATTCTGATTTTCTGTAAGGTTATCATGAAAGAATGTTGAGCTTTATCAAATGATTTTTCTGCATTGATAGAGATAATCATGTGATTTTTTGTTTTGTCTCTGTTGGTATGCTGAACTACATACATTGATTTGCATCAGTTCAAGTGTCCCAGCATCCCTAGGGTGAATCATACTTGGTCAAGGCATAGAATCTTCTTAATGATTTTCTGCAGTCTGTTTGCCAGTATCTCACTAAGGATATTTGCGTCTCCATTCATTAAGGAGATTGACTTGTAGTTTTCTTTTTTGATTGTATCTTTTTCTGTTTTTTTTTAATCAGGACAATACCTGTTTCTAGGAATGATTTTGGAGGTATTTCCTCTCTTTTAATTTCATTAAAGTGTTTCAGCATTAGTTATTTTCTAAATTTCTTATAAAATTCAACATTGAATCCACTAGGACCTGGGTTTTCCTTTGTTGATAAGTTTTTAATTACATTTTCAATTCCATTGACTGATAATAGGTTATTTACAATTTTTATATCTTCTTGATTCAGCTTTGGTAATTCAGAGTATCTAGGAATCTGTCTATTTCTTCTATATTTTCCATCTGGTTAGAGTACAGGTTCTTGAAGTAGGTATTGATCAACTTCTGGATTTCTGCAGAATTCATTGTGATTTCCCTCTTTTCATTCTGAATTTCTTGAATTTGAGTCTTTTCTTCCCTCTTTTTGCTGTGATTGGCTAGCAGATTATCAATTTTATCTAATATTTCAAAGAATCAACTCAATTCTTTGATTCTTTGTATTTTATTCTACTGTATTAATTTCTGCTCTTATCTTTATAATTTCCTCTTTCATGCAAGCTTTAGGTTTGATTTGTTGTTCTTTTTCTAGAATTTTGAGGTTTACCATTAGGTTACTTGAGTTTGTTCTGTTTCCCTGATCTGAGAATTCATTTCTATAAATTTCCCTTGTAGGACTGATTTTGTGTCCCTTACATTCCAGCATTATGTGCTGGCATTATTGTTCTATTATAGATATTGTCTAATTTATTCTTTATTTCCTTTGAAATACATTGGATGTTTGGGAGGATGTTTTTAGTTTCTATGTGTTTATATAGTTTTTTGTGATTTTTGTCATTGATTTCCAATTTTACTGCACTATGGTCAGATAATGTGCATGGGATGATTTCAATTTCCATTCATTTAAAGAAAAAATATTCCTAAAATTCATTCAGAGCCAGAAGACACCCAGAACAGAAAAAACAATTCTGCAATAAATGCAAGTCAGGAGGCATCATAATTCCTGACTTGAAATTATATTACAAAACTACTGTGATAAAATCAGTATGGCATTGGCAACAAAAGAGACATGAAGATCAATGGAACAGATTAGAATATGCAGACACCACTCCAAACACACTCAGTCACCTTATCTTTGACAAAGGAGCCAAACATGCTCATTGGAAGATGATAGTTTCTTTAATAAAAGGTTGGAAAATTGGCTTTTCAAGATTAAAACTAAACCCATGTCTATCACTAAAATAAAATCAAAATAGATCAAAGATCTAAATATTAAAACAGAGACACTAAATCTACCAGGAGAGAAAATAGGTAGAAATATTGAAGGCATAAGTGAGAGCAGATTTCATGAAAAAAAAACCCACAAGATATACTACAAAGAATCAATACCTGGGATCTCATTAAAATGAAAGAAATCACCAACACAATGAAAGAAATCACCATCAGAGTGAAAAGACAACCCACAGAATAGGAATAAAATTTATCCAGTTGTCCCTCAGACAAAGGATTTAGAACTAGAATATAGAAAGAATTTCAATTCTTTATAGAATAGAAAGAATTTCAATTCTATTTAAATAATTGAAATTCTTTCTATATTCTAGTTCTAAGTTCAAAGATGCAGTCCAAAAATGGGCATTTGAGGTTAAATGTGTACTTCTCAGATGAAAAAATACAAATGGCAAATAAATATATGAAACAATGTTTAACATCATTGGTCAACAGAGAGATGCAAATTAAAACAACACAGAGATTCTATCTCACCCCAAAAAGAATGGCTGTCATCAAGAGAACATCCAATAACAAAAGCTGACTAGGCTATGGGAAAAAAGAAAACCTTCTCCACTGTTACTGGGAGTGAATACTGTGGCAACCACTATGGAAATCAGTATGGAGATTCCTTAGAAATCTAAGAATAGAGGTCCCATGTGACTCAGCTATTCCCCTTTTGGATGTCTTCTTAGAAGAATTTAAAAAATCATGCCATAGCAATATATATGCACCCATGTTTATAGCAGCATAATTTGTAATAACAGAATCTTTGAAACAACTCAAATGTCCAACAACTAAGGAATGAATAAAAAGAATGTGGTCTTTTTTTAATGCAATGGAGTATTACTTAGCTATAAAAAAGGATAAACTTGAGGCTTTTATAGGTAATTGGAGGCAATTCAAGATCATACTCATAAGTGAAATAAATCAGACCCACATGTGTAAACATCACATTGTCTTCCTGGTGTGAGAAACGGAAAGAGTAAAGAGGTACCAAAATGTACAATTGCAAAATAGGAAGAAAGTATGTGAAAGACAAGAGGTACTAGGGTTGGAGAAAAGAAAGGAAGGAAACAAAAAGGAAAAAAATACAAGATAGTTATAATACTAGTTTCTCTGAGTTCATTGAAAAAGAAAGTTTTGTGCTAATATAGTTTGGAAAATTTTTATGCCCATACCTTATACTGAGTAATTACTTTGAAGATAACAATATGCAATGTACTATCTAATTCTCCTGTTATTTTGTCATGAAATTTTGTTTTATTTTTCCATTAAAATAAAAAATAAAAGCCAGGAAGTGGGGAGAGACAGAGTGAAAGAGAGCGAGAGTGAGAGACAAGAAAAACAGTGAATATGACAAAAAATAACTTGAGGACACGAATAGTGTTGAAGTTGATAATTAAAAATTGGTTGATTACTGTATCTGAAGGAAGAAGCAAAATCCAATATTTTTCTCTATGAAGAAAATATATCTAAAATAAAATGATACAGAAGGAGTTTAAATGTAGAGCTGTGAATAGCATGTCAAACCTAACAAGTGCTGATCCAACAGGAATGAGGTTTTGATATCAGACAAAGTAAAAATTAGAAAATCTAAGATAGGATGGAGAAATTTATATTTGCTTGTCCTCCCTCCCCTCCTTTTTTTTCCTTGACCTGCAAAATGTTTCCAAGATTCTTTTATATTCTCACCTTTCTTACCTTTGAAGTCATATTACAGGTAAAACTTTTCTCAGACTGTTGCCCAATTATGTGAAAAAGCAAATCAAAAAATAAATAAATAAAAGCCCATAACTGATAAGCAGTTTCCTAAATTAAAAATTGTGATGCTTTGCAATGTCTATAGAAATCACCAGCTGGCAGGAGATGATAAGGGTGTTGTAATATTTTTAATAAGCACTTGCTCTGAACAGTTATATTAGAATAGTTACAATGCAAACTACATCAAGAGGTGACAATTATTCCATGCTAACAAAAATAAATTTCATTTAATTCAATTTTGTAAAGATAAAAAGTAAAGGAATTACACACTCATCATATTTAAAAGTTTTTAATTGCATTTACTATTTTAAAAATTTGAAAACAGCAACTATATTTCTGCAATGATTGCATCTAGTATAACAAATTTGTTTTTTTTTTTAAATCTCAATTCTATGCTAGTTTCAGTCTAACAATAGAAGAGATCTAGTTAGGTGGTTTGACAGCCTGACATTGTCTTAAACTCTGTGATTTAAAGGAAAATTCACATACTTGAATTAAAACTTTAAATCATCCCCCAATCTAATTTGTAATTTTGGAAGATAATTTTATTTATGGAATCACTATTACCTTATTTATACAATTAAAGAGTTTTATTAAATGGTATTCAATAATAACTTCTGTTCTCACATTTTGAAGAATTTTTCACATTTTAGAATCTTTTATTGAAATATACTCAAAATCCATCTTTTTATGTCCCTTTCAAATTCTCTTTCCTCAAACTTCTGACATGTTACATACTTTATATAAATATTCATATATTACATATATTATATAAATGTATGCATATACATACATATATAAACATCTATTTTTATAAGCAAATATGTAAATTTGCCTAATAACATAAATTTGCCTAAAATGATATTCTTGCTAATTATAAAAAATCTCTTTATTGTTCTTTTCTCATTTTACTTTATAAAATACTGCTCTTATCCAGTGAGTTAATATCACAAGTTACCAATAGTTTGTCATATTCTGTTTAACAAACTAATTATATGATTATAAAATATATCTTAATCTAGAGCTTTCTTATCAAACTAATCTCCATTCTTTAATTAATTTGTGACTATTAATGTTTAATTGGCGTTGGTGTATAAGGTTGACCAATCACCATTAGAATCATCTGTTAATAACAAAGAATGTAAAGGCATTTTAACCACAAATGTATGATGCGAGTATTTAGTAAACTGATATAATAAGCAAGAGAAAACAAATCATAGCACATTTTCACTATTCCATGTCTCACATTGTTAATACTGTGTAGGAAGCCGCTTATTGAGAGCTAAAAGCACAGTGCTGTAGAGAAGAAGGTAATGCCAATTGGAAAGATTAATACTTAGAAATGGATGCCAAAAAATAAAAGAAATTTGGAGGTGCCCCCTGGTCAGCTTTAGCAGTGCTTATTGAAACTGTCACCAACAGCAACAAATAAAATTTCATTCATATACTGGAATGTTAATTATTGAATATCTACTATTATATCCATTCATTATTGAATAACACATAAAACAAGAAAGACAAAAATCTTCCCTAATTTTTCTTTCCATTTTATTGTGGTGAAGCAAACAAGATAATTACAGCTGTGCAGAGAATCTCATCTTATTCTGTTAGAGGAGGGCTGGACATCCATCACAATTCACATATGCAGATTTCACCTCTGCCAAGTGATTTCTTGCCAAATACTAGAAAAGACTTTTAATACCACAATAACAATTATAATGACGGGATAGTGTGTCTAGGATTCCTTAAGACTGCCCAGAACTCTAGTTAGTTTAGTTTCCTAGCATTCCCAAGACAAAATACCAAAGCTGGGGTGTACTGAACAATAGAAATTTATTTTCTTATAATTCTAGACATGCCAGATCCAACATCAAGGCTGTCGGTAGGGAGACATAATCACATGGCCTTTTCTCTGTGCATGGCTGCGTCCTAATCCACTCTAACAAGCGCACCATCATCCTGGACTGACTGCCTTCATGATCTCATTTTCATTTAATTGCTATTTAAATATTCTATCTCAAAACAGTCACACTCTGAAATACGGCAGTGAGTAAGGGATTATGATTTCCACAGGGGAGCCAGGAATGTAGCTTAGGGGCACAGAGCCTGCCTGGCAAGCACAAGGTCCTGAGTTTGATTCCCAGAACCAAAAATAAATAAATAAGTAAATAAATTAAATAAACAAGATTTCTAGGTGGGATTTGGGGAGCCTCGTTCATGCTATAAGGGGATCTACAGATTTTAAGGGGAAAATGACATATGTTCCTGCTCCGAGCATATAGCCAAATTTCAAACTCCTGGAGAGCAGACAAGTGATCGACATATACATATTGTCATCACAAATGGTGTAGACACAGGCATGTACCAGCTTATCAGTGGTTCAACTGTGGAATTCCCCAATGCCAGCCAGGAAGAACTTTTTTAACTTGTCTTTTTAAAAGACAGGGCTTTGTCGTACTATGTTAAATCCTGTATGTGCAATCAAGCTTCACAGGAACAAGACTATTTTCAATTTATTATATATTTATGTTAACTACACATACTTAAGTTTACAGTGATTACTAAATTTTGCTTTTATTCTTTAAAGATAAGGTATAAAATTTTCAGTTCAGTCTATAATGAGCAATCTGATCGCTTTTTAATATACATCATTGTCTTTTATTATCTAAACATGCAATCTAAAATTTAACTAAAATTTATACAGATTTTGCTTAAAGTTGGCAAGCGTAAAAATTTCACGAAGAGTATAAAGAGTGGATATTGGACAAAGAAGTAAGAAAACTCTATTCTCCCTAAAAATAATATACAATAAATGTAAAGATGGAGACAAAGGTACAGATGATAGAGGAAGATATAGAGATGAGTACAATTATAGACAGAGATGAAGATAGATAACTGGTTTTGAAACCATAATTCATGTACTTGAAACCATAATTCATGACATAAGTCTGTTCAACAGAAAGAAGACCAAAGGCAACACATACCATTTGAGTGGTAAGGTGTGTTGCTGCTTTGAGGAAAAACAAACACATCTTTAAAAAACACACACTACAATCCTAGAATCTGCATAAAAGGATGCTCACTATAGAATTTTATAACATAAAAACTGTAAAAAATGGAGTAGAAAACTAATGTACAAATGATGGTAATTACAGCATTAAACACTGTACATGCACATTAGAATGTAATTAAACCCCAATATGCACATATGGAATAATCAGCAAGATACAGTGCTCAGTCAAAAAGGGAATATGTGGAGTTCTCAACACTGAATATTTTATAAAAAGTTTCATGTATATAAGTTGAGCATCTAAGGATCTGCTAGGGAAGGTGAAGAACTTTTCTTTCTTCTGATCTTTTTCCCACAGGTTTATTATCTTATCAGGTACTCAGAAGACCCAGCTATTTTACCTGTTATCATTTTATCAGTGCTTTCAAAGACATATGTATTCATAACACACAGGTAAAACAAAGAAAAGCCTAGGAATCCTGGTCTAGTTCCCCAAGTACAAACCCACAGTATCATTCTGAGCCTAAGGAATAAGTGAAGGGAATGGGTGTAGGTGCTCATTTTCATAGAAGCAGCTGACTAGACTACAAAACATTATATGTTGTTGAAAGGTTTGTATAGATTACAGAGTATAACATTTTCCTAGAATCCATCATCCACGAATTTAAATTCCAATGTTTTTGCCATAGACAACAGAGCACATTCTGCTAACAGCATCCTGTAGAAAAAAGACTCCTGCTAACACGAACCTCCATCGTCTCTATTGTTTTGCCTGTGCACTTGTAATCAGTGTGTTGTAAGTGAATTATTTCAGGATGTGAGAGAGATACAGGCACACAGTTGGTTATGTTTGGCTAGAGAATTTTTATACAGAATCCTAAAGATCATATTTCTTAATTAGGCCTAAAGACGTGTTGAAACCCAAACGACTTGAGTTTTCTGCATATAGTAACATTAAGAAACGGTAAATAAAATTGAAGACAATTTAGAAGTACAGTGACTATTGTACAAACTACAGTTTGGGGCTACAAATAGTAGAAAAGAAGCCTGCTCTCCAACCCTAAAAAAAAAAAAACTGGCAGGAAAGATTTGAGGAAACTCAGATAATACATAAAGAAGCTCAGTATCTAAGTTGAAGAAAATGTACAGGAGCTGGGAGAGGACATACAGTGTCAAGCCACATATGCGGTTCTGTTAAAATGTTGTTGGTTGTGCTGTGACTGGAATTCAGCCAGTGTTTGACTTTTAGATCCTTTACTGTGCAGGCAACTTTGAGTCAATTCTCTTAAGAATGCAAAGTCACATCCATGACCCTGCAGCCAAGGGGTACAGAATAAATGTGCCCCATCTCGAGTTTCATTTAAAAAGGGAATGGTTTACTTATCAAGGTTCATTTACACAGAATTTCCTCAAAACAAAAAACAGATGAAGACAGTTTTCTAAAAGAAGTGGATATCAAGCATTGCAAAGCAATGATTTTTGAGAAACAGCAAACAAAAGGGATGAGGGATAGTGTCCTCTCAGTTTATCATCTTGAAGAAGTTTCCAGACTACAGCACAGGCAGAGAGAATCTGATGGAGCCCTTTGGACTCCTTGAGTTCAGAAGGTGGAGTCCAGGACCCAGGGAGCCACAGGCACCTTGAATACCACGGACAGAGGGTTTCAGAAGCAACAGCTCCAAGGGACAAGAACTCTGAAGTGGTGCAGAGGATTCTCTGGGAGTATTTGCTGCCAATTTGTAAGCAAAGTGTGGGAGGAAACTACAGATATCATAGAAAGAACCACTCCAAAGGAGATAGTGGTGAGCTGTCACATAATTTCGACCCTTAAGATTTGAGGGCCAACCTCTCAGTTGTTATTTTCATTGATTTTTGGTTCCTAGGTCTTCAAATTAATAGAGATAGTATCCAAGGTGCTTTCCAAGACATAATATATAAATTATTAAATTGGAAGCTAGATAACATTACTGAATGAAAGTCTTGGTTGACTTAGGTGGGCTGGATACTTTTTAAATATGGGAGAAACATATGAACCACAACAGATATCAAAATTAATCTGAGTTTTGCAGCAGTGACACCCAAGGATGCGGACTTTGCTTTAATGGTACCTTTGAGTAGTTGCCTCTGATGCTGACTCCTACATCGCTTGCTACAGCCAGTGTGACAACTGCAAATATGATGCCACCCAACAGGTAAGAATAACAAAAACACATAGTGTTTACTCCCTCTTGATACTGTACTCAGATTACCAGGATGAAATGAACACAGAGGGATCCAGCCCAGCCATCACGACAAGTCCAGTGATGTGTCAGTGATAATAAACCTCAGTAACCCAGCCCAAACCAAAGGGATCCCAACCAAACAAACGGTCCCCCATCCCCAGGAATGTGAGAAATAACAAAAAATTGTTTAAAGTCACTAAAATTTGTCAATGATTTGTTCTGAAGTAAAGAAAAAGCAGTGGTATGGGAGAGTGGTAGCTAGAAAGGAAGGAAAGACAGAAGAATAGGTCCCCAAAGGTATCTACATCCTAATTCCCAAGCCTTGTGAATACATCATTTCATACCAAGGGTAGAGAGCTCACTGATGAGGTTAGGACCGCTAATTAGCTAACCTTAAAATATGTAACTCATCCTGGGTCATTTGATGGGCCCAAAGAATCAGAAAGACTTGTTCACTGTAGCAAAGTGAGACAGAAGTTTCAGTCTGAGAGAGATGAAGACACAGTTCTGCTGGATTTGAAGCGTGAGGAGGGGTAACCACTAGATGATAGAAAGAAGGAAGTACAGATTATGCCCCAGAGCCACACAGCCCATGCAATGCCTTGGTTTCAGCCCAGCCGAGATTCATCTTCCAGGCCTGACCTCCATCACTGTAAGACAATAAACTCGTGGTATTATAAATCATTAACATTGCGGTACTGTGTTAGACCAGTAATAAAAACTAAAAGAGAAATTAAGTACTAAGTCTTTTACATGCTTTGAGTCTTCCTGGGGGTAATTACAACTTTAAAGCCCGGGAAATGATCGGTTTGATAAAAGCTAGATCTTTAGGGTGAAGACAACAGGGAGATATTATACGGCTCTGGCAAAGGCATTAAGCAAACAAATAATAAGCCGCTTGCCCGAAGGAGTAGGTGCTAACCGGCCCCAGTAATTTCAGTGGTAAAATAAATGATCAGGATTTAGGGTTCTATTGAATACAGGGAATAAGGAGATTGGGAAATAGTCAAATCTATTTCTCAGGTTCTGTCCTAGATAAATGTTGGTATTGTCACCAAAATAACAAATTCAAGAAAAATAAGGCCTTTGTTGTGTCATATTTTTTGTGAAGGAGTGAGTGTGCGTTGAATTTGAGGCATGCACACGGAAAACTGGCAGCAGGCCATAGCCCAGGCCTGGACCCTAGGGCCCATAAACACAAAAGTGGAATTAAAAGAGCAAGCGTGAAAGCAGTGCAACCAGTCACAGTGACTGTCACCGCTCCTTTGAAGAGGGGGGTCCCTCTCCACACGGCTGTTCCGAGGACTGAAGGCTTAAAAGGGTACTCAGCAAGGCGTCTGGAGTTAGTGGATTCTTCATAAACGGCAAATATTGTTTCTATACGGTTTAGAAACAGCCGGGTCAAAGCAGCCCTAAAGCAAGTACACACTTCCAGGCTGATCCGCTGACTAAAGACAGCAACGCGCTTAAACCACAGGCGCCAAGAGGGCGCAGCCTTCACCGATGCGGCTGAGGCAGAGAAAAATAGAGGGCAAAGCCTAATAAAGTGGGGGGCGGGAGGAAGAAAGAGCCCCGCAGACGCAGGGGGACCGCAGGAGCCCGGCTTGCAGGAGGGAGCCGGTGGCACTTGGGGCTCCGAGGGTCGCTATGGGAACCGGGCGCGGCCAGGTGGCCTCGTGGGCGCGGGGGTGTGATGGGGTGCAGAGCCGGCGCTGGCCCCCGCCCTGTCCCCTCGGCTTTGGCGGGGGGATCCCCGCTTCCCGCCCCGCGGAGGTCGCTCCCAGGGCGCCTTGGAGTCCGCCCGTCCCGCAGCTCCCCCGGGGGCCCCCGGGGCGCTCGGGGCCCCACGTTCGGCCTGGAACGCGCGGGGCCTCGGGCGGGGCAGCGGCCAGTGGCGTCAGGCGGGTGCGGCGGGCGGAGGCGGCCAGGCCAGGGCGCGGCGGGATGGAGCTGTACCTGGGCGCCTGCGCCAAGGTGGCCCACGGCGCCACCTGCAGGACGGCCGCCCGCGCGCTGGCCGCCGACAGCCGGCAGTGCGGAGACGTGAGTGGCCGCCGGCCCGGGGCTGCTGGGCAGCCGGGGTCTCGCGGCTTCCGGGGCCCGGGAGGTTTCGGGGACTCTGAGGGGCCGGAGACACTGGGGCTCGGGGTCACAGTGTTTTGGGGGACCTTGGGGAGTCAGGGTCACGGAGCTCGGGGTCACGAAGGTTCGGGGTCAAGGAGTTCAGGGGCACCGGAGGTTTCGGGGACCCTGAGGGGCCGGAGACACGGGGCGGGGGGGGGGGGGGGGGGGGGGGGGGGGGGGGGG
>PVLA01002556.1:0-105313 GCA_004027455.1 Hydrochoerus hydrochaeris | reverse complement strand
CTAGGAGGTTCAGAGACACTGGAAGCTTCCAGGGATCCTAGGAGATCGGGGACACGGGGGTTCGGGGTCACGAGAGTGAGGTGCGATCAGCTGGGCGCACCCACAAGGCGACCCCAGGCTTCTTCCGAGTCTTTCGGGTTACAGTGGGGAGACCCGGCCTCCTGCAGGTGAGAACCCCTGAGAGACTCTGCCCTCGGATTCCATCTGACAGGGGGCGCACAAAACCCACTTTGCGGAGGTGGGCGCTGGGCAGCTCCTGGATCTGCCTCTGGGGGTGAAGCTGCCCGTGATCCCAGGAAGTGATCCTCTGTTCTTCACGACGAACCTAAGCGAAAAGGTAAACTCATCGCCGAGGGCCTTACTAGTCTTCTTCACCCATTGGTGACCGCATCCAAAGTCTGTTGATGGAATTTGACCAAATACCTGGGAAAAGGGTGACAGCCACCTCTAACCCCACCTTTTGTTTAGAAGATGTAAGAAGCGATTCCATCAAGTTTGAATCCCTTCGTCTTGTCCTAATTTATAATCCACGGAAGTGTATTAACTTTCAAATAATAAAATTTCATATACAGCAGTGGAGTGAGTTTGGGTTTGCTTAGAAATATGTTTGATTGAAAAGTGAAAGGCCAGCGTGCATTTACTTGGGTGTTAAGATTTTAACCAATAGTAACATGAAATGAACTCTACAAATAGTATTTGCTTTTTGAGCTAAATACTATTTCTTACACGGGGTTTAAAAAAAAAAAAAGAATAGGGCTGGAATGATTTCTGAAGGTAGTGGAACTGGAATGGAAGAAAGCCCGGCCTGCATGAGGGGATGGCTGCATGATTTGCCCAATCTCTCCTTCCAGCCTTTTGTCTAAAAACAGCCTCAATTTCTTAAGGACAACATCAATTCATGCCACCCCAATACTTCTGTGCTTCGGCCCACCTTGTCCCTAGGCCTTCAGTACCCTGTTTCCTTCATCCCAACTGATGAATTTGAGTTAATCTTCAAGTTCTTTGTGAGCTCTCACAGCCAGTGATGAGGTTATCTTTGCTTGGAACCACCTCTTTGGTTTGAATGGTCTCATTCCATATTTAATCATGTTGTATTATAATGTTTACTTCCCGAAGTAAACATTTTTGTATCTTAATATTCAGCTCTCCTCCATCCCCCAAATTTTGCAACCCGTGACCAAGTAACAGACTCCGAAGGAGCTTTAGTATGTTCTTCTTGAGTAGTTATTTGGTTTAGTATGGCAGAAAGTTCCACAAGAATGTACTTTGTACTTGCTTGAGTTCCTAGTCAGTTTAGGCTCCTATCTTTCCTATAACAAATCACAGCGAGTACCTTAAAGGTGACAAGAATTTATCACTCCTCCATATGCTGGAAGTCTGAGGTGCAGGTGCCAGCATGGTTGAGTTCTGCTTAGGGCCTCTGGTACAATCTTCACATGGCAGGAAGAGAGCTGTAGAGCTCTCCCAGGGTTTTAACAAGGGAACTGATCCCACCTCGGTAGGCTCCACCCTCATGACTTAATTCCCTCCCAGGTCTCCACCTCTGAAAGCATACATTGGAGCTTAAGATTGCCAGAAATGAATTTTAGGGGTACATAT
Organism: Hydrochoerus hydrochaeris; assembly: GCA_004027455.1. Lineage (NCBI taxonomy): Eukaryota > Metazoa > Chordata > Mammalia > Rodentia > Hydrochaeridae > Hydrochoerus > Hydrochoerus hydrochaeris. Next base: position 103,714 of record PVLA01002556.1, on the reverse strand, counting down.
TCAGTCTATAATATCTAGTAAACATGATTTCTTAAAATATGTAACATTTGTGAAAATACTAGAGTTTAACTTTTGGAAAGTTAATGAGTTCACTTGAATAGAACAAGCTAAATTTTAGGAAACTTTCTTGTGCTCTACCGCAGAGTAGATTGACTAGATAACAGCAGTGTAGTTTTATTTTTCTCTTTACAAAAGCTAGAAGAAAGCATTTCTAATGTTTGCCACATAAAGAGATGGTATATACTGAGGATATATGAATGTTTAAGCTGACTTGAATATTATACACTCTATGCATGTGATTTTGTACCATTTTTTATATATCAGTTAAAAATAATAAGGCAGTCTAAAAAATTTTGTCATATCTATACAAATCAGCTCTCCTAAGATGTGCCTTAAATTTATTCTATTATTAGTGATAAATGATACAAATTAGTGTAGAAACTTAGTTTTGTCTTTTGTGTTTCTCAAATATACTACTTTATTACTATATTACCTCTTTTAAAAGTATTTTTTGAAAAGTCTTTTAAAAAACTTCTCTGTTACTTATTACATTAATTCTTCCAAAATATATTCTTCTTATGATAATTAGGTATGTAACTAGTTCCCTAAAGACTTACTTTGTGAGTTTATTCTTTTTCTCAGTGTGATCTATTTGATGAAGTAATACTGTATTATTATTTATATGACTTAATTGTTTACCTCGACAATAGAAGGATTATCTTAACTCTAATAAATGGATTTATTAAAAAATGTTTTGTCCACAGGTCAAGCAATCCAGTTTCATCTTGAGAACTATGTGTTTGTTACAGCTAAAATTCAGCATCTAAACCATTTTGATAGCTAAATGGCACGATTTAAGAAAGGCAGTTTCCTCCTTGACGTATTATTATTTTTTTCCCATAGAGATGTAGGCTTCCTATTTATTCTGTAAAATTCCTTTCTTTGCTTTCTCAGGGATCCATTTGGTGATCAGGCAGTCTAGGTTTCTGATTAGGCCATTTGAAAGGGATTAAAGGTGAGCCCCGAACAGCAGATCAGATTCGAATGTCAAGGTAGAGCTCCTGTTCTCCTATGCAACACTTTGCTCAAATACAGAGCCATATAACTGCTTTCTGGGAGTTATTCGTATGGTTCCATCCATTCAGCTTCCTGATTATTCATAATCGGAACACGGTGGTGGCTTTAGGCCAACGGCATAGAGGAGTCTCGCGTGGCATGTGCATTTGAACAGGGATTGGTACACAGTGCTGTGTGTTGGTATGAGTTGTGTTGGACACTTGCAAACAGGGAACTTGCCCTCTGGTTTTCCAGAACTTCCACATATTCCGGTTACTGTTCACCTGGTTCCTGGATTGTTTTACACTAAATCTTGTGTCTTTGTGGCCAAAAACTTAAAACAGAAAGAATGCAAAGACAACACTGACACTGTTTTTTAATTACTAGGATTGAAACAGGGTACTCAAAGTTGGATTCTTACTTTCATTTTTTTCTTTTCCCCTTTCAGAGATCCCTTCAAAATGAAAGCCATCTGTCATTTTACTTTTGAAAAATTAACTAAGAATGCATTCCCAAAATTCCCCTTGGTAATGTTTTAATTCATAAAACAGACTAAATAAATCAGCTTTTTTCTCTAATGTAAAAGAATAGCATGACAATTAGCTGATTGTCTTTTTCTTGTTTTATTTAATCTTTACACATACAGAGAAACTGATTTCTTTATAAATATGCTTTAAAATTGGTTATTAAGTGAGGTGAACTGTACAATAGACCTTGAATTTTCTTGTGGCTTTAGCACTCAGAAAAAAAAAAAAAGGTTTCTTTCTTTCTAAAAACCCCAAGAAACAATGACTCTTGAACCCAAAAATATTTAATGCTTACATTTTTACTCATATTGTTTCTTCAACTGGTTTTTATTTAATTGTAGTGGGTTTTTTTATTCTTTTCCTTTAAATGATTGAAATATTATAACTAACAGTGTTCTTCTATTTTCTGAGTATGGTACCTCCATCTGGGAGAGGGAAACAAAGAGGCAGAATGTAAACATTCACTTTATATATTGAATGAATGGCATACAATGCCCTTTCTATTCCTTTCCCCCTGTCTTTGTAGTCTCTGGGCCTGAGGCTGATGTGAATCAGGTGAATAACTGGCTATTCAGTGAGGCTGAGTCTAGAATAACTCATAAAGAGTAAAAACAGAAGTGAGAGGCAGGTACTTGCCCAAAGTAAATCTTCCTGTTTGCAGTTTTCGCCAGTCCAAGTTCTACCCAGGTGTGTTATTTTCTGCCCATTTCAGTGGGCTGCGTAACTGTGAAAATGTGTTACTTTTACCTCTGTAACGTTGTTGAATCTGTATTTGCAGCTTTTTCGACCTTCCTATGGTTTTAACCTGACAGATCCTTATTGTCGACTTTTGGAAAACCAATATAAAAGTCTCCATGATCCACATCTAAAGGCATATTACAGACGCAAAGATGTCCTGAGGAGACTGAAGAAAGGTGGCTATATCACCAGCAATAATAAAGTGGGTTGAAGATGTCTTTTCTTTAAATCAAAACCTTCACACTTAGGTGTATGTTTGCTTCTGTATCTCACTGGAGGGTCAGAACTGCCTTCCACTTGACTGTGGAGGAATAATTCATGCTCACTTTGGTGAAATGCTCAGTATTTGGACAAAGAGAATCTGACCACAGCTGTTTTGAAATGAAATTGCTTCTTTCTTAACTTTTTTCTCTGTGAAATTAAAAAATTATTCATTACCATAATTTGATGAGGTACAGATGTATTAGTTGGCCAGCTATAATTTTCTTTCTCTGTCTCTAAAGGGTCTTAACACTAGTCATGAATATATTTTTTTTTAAATGTGAGATGAAATAGGAGCATAGGAAAATGTCATTTGTAGGAATCTTGATAGAATAATTCTTACTGGAGTTAAACATCATTACATTTACAATTACAAACCAATTGTAATTAATGGATATTATTATTATTATTTTAATAATAATTATTTTGACAATATTTAATAATGCCAATTAATGGTGAGTAGATATTCTTTTTTAAGCCATAGGTGATATTATTAAAGCAATCTTTCTGAACAGAAATTTCTTATTAACAAATGTGAAGAGATAGTACCTATTAAATTGCCAACAATTCATTACTTGATAGCAAAATGTCTTTTAGTTGTACATCAGAACTATTTTTCCTCTGAATAATTGTTGCTATCATTGTTAAACATTTATATATTTATAATATTTATATATTTTATTTTCATTTACAGATTGTGTGTAGTTTGAAGGAATTGAATAAGTATAGGCAATATCTCACCAACTTGAAATTAGACTTTGAAAGAAACTATATAAGAGAACAAGTAAGTTAAGTGCTTAATTTTGGTTTATGTAATTTGGAAGAACAGTTTATTTCTTTGTAAAACATTCTCTTATAATATTTTGACCTAACTGATAAGGTAAATAAATTATTTTCTAAATTAAAACTCAGAACAAGAATAAGTGACATCTTGGAGGCTGTGATACTTGACCAAAGAGCAAAGGAAAAGTCTGTTTTATTACACAGTTGGTAGCTGACATGATTTGGTAATTAAGTGGCTAGACAAATGCACTAATTCTACCTGAGCTGTGACCAATAAGAAGTGTGTATTGTGACATCAAGGTTCTACAGCTGGAACCCAAAACAATTTAAACAATAAGAGAAGGAGAGTATGAATATCCATACTGTTCTACAAGTGACTCATAGGACCTGCACCCCGTACCCTTATACCCACACACATACGCTTACATTTATCTAATAGAAAATATTCTTCTTAAGAATGAATTGAATTGTTTGGGAGTTAAGTGAGTGGCGACAGTGACTTCCTTTTGATTTTCTACTAAAGTTGTGTATGGGATATGTGTGCTTGAGCATGTGCGTGAAAGTGAGTGATTTCAGGGTTGGGACAAGAGAGTTCAAAATGAAGAAATTGTGCTTTTACATTTTAAGATAAAAAGAATAGGGTAAAAATAATAACCTCACTATACTTTTACTGTGTGGTTTCTCCTCTTCCTTTCTTTGTACCTAAGACATCTTCCCCCACATTTTGATACTTGCATTTAGTCATTTTAGAGGAAAAATAAAATATTCTTTTTTTTTCAGTGCAGTAAATCTTTATTTTGGTTCTGTTATCCATGTTTCTAAAAGATGGACTTAAAAGTAGTTAAACAATTCATCCTTCATAAAATATAGGCGTTTTAGTAGATTTATTCCTGGGTATACAAAACATTACGTATTTATAATGCATATTTTTTATAAATAGAAAATGCTTGCAAAACAACTACAGAAATTGGAGGAAAACAATCCATTCTCCGAGTGTTCTGTTGTTACACAGTTCCACAACTGGTTGTTGCACGAGGGCACCCAATCTATTAAGGACCAGGAGCGGTTAATACGGCACAGGTGAGATTCAAGTGACGTGTTTTTTTGCATGTATGTAATGGACTCGGATGAACTGGGAGTTGTGAAAAGGATCGAGGGAGGACAGTTTTCCTGCATCTCTTAGTGTGGAGTGAAAGAAGGAAGACAAAGAGGGACAAAACTGGGAACTTGTTGCAGAAACTATAACAGGAAATTTCTACCAGAGAAGTCAAGCTTTCCGAGAACCCAGGAAATAATGTAAATAAATAACTGAAGGGAAAACTAGATGTAAAATCCTACAAAGAGAAGAAAGAGGAAGGAAAATAACTTTAGCACATGCAACATATCAGAGGAATGTTTTGTGATCCATCTTTAAGGACTGACAGCGTTAAATTTGAAGAAATTAGTACAAAGCCAAAAGGAGAAGTTTAAAATATAAACGTGTTACGTCCAAAGAGACTAGAAGTTCACTCCAATATCAGTTAGTTACATCCAGCCAGTGATACTTCTGGCCTAGTCCACTTCTTAGAACAACTGAGAGGTTGTGATTATTATCTGACTTGTATTTTAGTATTTCATTTCATAGAGGTACCTTATGATGTATTGATGTTCCAGAGACACAAACAGTAGATGGGAGATGTGTGCAAAGACATGTAAATTTCAAGGACACTAGTACCCACTTTGTTTTTAGATACTGTAAGACCGCTGTGCTCTGTTGTAAAGTCACTACATATCAACTTTCTTTGCAAATCAGTGCTTCTAAACCTACCGAGTTCTGAATACTTGCTGTTCAAAATGCTTTTAATATTTTGCTCCATATTTCATCATTGCCTTAGTAATGAATATGCATAGAATATGAAGACTTTAAAATGTATAACACATTGGGAATCAGGTTGGCTTGAAGGTTCATGAGCAGGACTCACAAAAAAATTCTTGTAGTTCAAAAAATTAAAAGCTAGGCAAAGAGATGATTTGAGCCCATGAAGAGTATGACACTATAATAAGGGAAACAGCTGATTCAGCTTCAATGATATTTTCATTCTTGCTCAGATATTTGCATATGATAAGTAAAGGATTAGAGCAATCTGAGCGGGCAGTGGAAGAGCAGCGCCTTCTCCGCATGGACAGAGAGGAGAGAAGACAGCGGGAGCACTTGAGAAGAAAGCTTACTCTTCGGAGAAAAATTGAAGAGGTGAGAAGTAGCATATTTGAAATGTGGGGAAAATTTTTGTGTCTAACTTTTTCCATTTGTAGATAGTTGAACTGTCAGACTGAAGCAATTTCATTGTAAATAACTTGCACATTTATCTTACTTACTTTTCACTCATTGCTGGGACAAAATATTGGACCCCCAAGGTTAAACCCAGAAAGGTTTATTTAGCTCACAGTTTGCAGAGGTTTCAGCCCATGGTCGGTTGGCTTGAAGGCAAGGTGATACATGGTAGAGAGACAAGAGTGCATGGCAGTGGAAGACAGCAAGAGCAACAATGGAAATAGAAGGGACAAACTCATTCTGTCCCTTGTATTGTATGAGGGCTACCTGCCCTAGGGCAGATGTGGCACTCCCACCCTTAATCCTATGTTGGACCATGAATCAATCACAAACTGTAGATTCAACCACCTCTGTGAGTACAGGAGGCTTTGGGGGACATCTAGACATAAATCATAACACCATTACACTTTCTTCACACTTATAATATGCAAGTTATTACACAGAATAACAAGGCAGACACAAAAAGTTGTGTGTGTTAGTCTCTCTTTAAAACAGCAGTATGAGAAAGCTACTGTAGTTTAAGTGCCCTGTAAAGTTTGGAGAAGACATTTTTTAAAAATTTAATTTTAGTAAAAATAATCCTACTGCCTTCCCAATAGGAGTACAGTGGAGAAGCCCATTTTAAAACAAATGTTTACCTTTCATTCATGCCAGACCTGTCAGCCCTTGACTTACTGAATTTTCTCATTGGGACAAAACACAAAGGTATCACTGGGTAAGGAACATGCACTCAGGGTGATAACACTGTGCTCTGTAGGAATGGAAGATGAAAGAGATGTTACTTCTGACAAAGATTGCAGAAGATATTAAAAGAGAACAGAAGCTGGAACAACAACGGCAGAAAAGCAGAGAAGAGAGGGACAGAAAGGTAGAGTGAGCTTTCACCTCCCCATTGGCCAGTGTGAGAAGCTTTTGCTCATTCTGTTTTTCAAAGTAAAAACCACCATGCATTATGGACATGCATTAGTTATCCAAAATGACTTGCATTGTACAAAACTGAAATTTACTACTTTTTTACACATGCACCTCACTGTGTGACCCAGGCTGAACTTAAAGCACTACACTGCAAGTTTCCTGTCCAGTCCTGGGACCACAGGCGCTGGCCATGGCTCATGAGTGCTGCATGAGTGCTGCATGTTTCTATAAGTGAAAACACTGGCTTGTTATTCAGTGGGACTCCTTTTAGCTTTAGCTTTACACCATACGCTTTGCTGTAATTTATGTGAAAATTAGCCAGTTAAGTTTTTTTTTCTCCTGAGAATCAGAAATTATTGGTAAAAGTTCTTACATTTTTCCCAATGAAGTAATGTTTTTAAGCCTGTTTTGAAGTTTTAGATACGTACTATTTTTGTGACTTAGAGAGCAAATCAGACTAACAAAAACTGCAATTTGCTCTACAACCTTATTAACAGTTTAATACACCCACTCATGGATAATGTTTCTATGAGAATTTATTCCAAGAATTAAATAAATGCTATAGGATGTACAGATTGTTTTGTAGACTGCCTTTTCTTAATGAAATATCATTTATAACTTACCATGACAATAAACTTTGAATTAAAACTCTAAACAACAATTTAGTTTGTTCTTGACAAATCTAGGTGTACGAATGATATAGTCCCATTTGTACTGTGATGCACAATACAAAATGTCTTCATCTATTGGAATTTAAGTATATGTATCTCTTTTATTCTATTACATATGACTTTAGTGTTAGGATAATCTTATTTCTCATGCAGCAGACTCAGTTTATTCTAACTTAATATGATTAATATTTTCTAATATTCACTTTTTCCTAATGCAAGAGCTCTCAGTTGGCCTCCTCGTTTTGCTACTGCGCATGTCTGAGAGTATTTTTTATTTTTTGAGAGCAACGCAGTGCTCTGATTCCACTTCACTTGTTGCCTGATCTCAATTTCTCCTCCAGAAGCCCTTTCCAGCTTGAGTGGAGACGGCTGCGACAGAGGAGAGCCTGGCCAGGGATGGGTACTCATGAGATGCAGCCATGGATGGCAGACTTGGGGCCTGCATAGGCTGCCAAGCACGATAAAGGCTCAAATGGCCCATGAAGTGATTCTGTCACTGGCTTTTTTGAATCTTGTTTTTCTGTAAAGCTCTTCAATTCATTTGGGTAGTTTAAATGTTTCTGTCTTATTTCACAGTTAGCATTATGTGTAGAAACCACTTCAGATTATGTGCTTATATTGTAGCATTATCCAAAGTTTTTAATTTTTCACTTACTATGTTTGTCAAAAATAATTTGTGTATTAGTTTTGGGATTCTTTCCTGTCCTCTGACCTGTTATCTGTGATTCTGTCTTGATTAATATTGTTTCTTTACTAGTTTGTCAGATCAATCATGTTAACCTTACAAGGCTTTGTTTTGTTTTGTTTTGTTTTGTTTTTTGTCTTGTTGAGACAGGGGTCACTAGGCAGTTCAGGTTGACCTTGAACTCGGTTTGTAACCCAAACTGTTCTCTAACTCACAATGATCCTCCTGCCTCAGCCTCCAGAGTGCTAGATTATAGGCTTGTGCCACCACATTTGGTTTAGCCTTACAAGTTTGTTCTTCTGTTTCAGTAATTTTGGCTAATATAAGTTTTTCACATTTTAATATATATATATATATATATATATATATATATATATATATATATTTTAGAATTCATTTATCAGTTTTGATTTTCTTTTCAAAACCTTGCTGAAATTTTCCCTGACCTTGTGCTAACATTGTAGATCATGTTGGGTACAAATGACACCTTGATTATGTTGAGTCTTGTCTGTTTAACCAGATGTGTCAGTCCATTTATTTAGGTTTTGTTGGTTGCTCTTACCAATGCAATGTAGTTCTCAATGCATATCTCAATGTATATCTTTTGATACATTCATGTCTAAGTGTTTTGTAATTTTTATGCTATTATACATTGCATTTTGTAATTTCAGTTTTTGATTACTTGATACTAATATGTGGAAAAGTAACTGATATATATTTATCTTGCACTTTACTATTGTTAAAATCTATTATTTGCAGTAGTTTATAAATTTATACATGGAAATTGATATCCTACATAGATTATCTTATCTGTCAATATGAATGTGTTTTGTTTTTCTTACATGATCAAAATCTCTAGTATAATATTTAATGAAAGAACTTGTCATCTTTGTCTTGTCACTAACTTCAAGGAAAGCATTAAGTTCATTAATATTTATGCTAAAGTTAACTGTGAATTTTTAACAGATAAGAAATTCTCCCCTATTCCTACTTTTCTGAGAAATTTAGCGGGAATGAATATATATATATATATATATATATATATATATATATATATATTACTTCATACATATTAAATTATATTGAATTTGTCAAAAATTTACTTTGAATTTTTCAAAAGACATGTTACTGTGTGATTTTTTTTCTATTGTAATGTCGTGGTCTACTTTTGGAATCAGGATAATGGTGTCTTTATGCAAGTTAGTGTACATTCTCTGATCAGATTTCTAGAAGTGTTTATTTGGGGATAATATTTTCTTTTTATTTCATAAATTTTATATAGAGTTTATCAGTGCAATTATTTAGATCTAGAATTTTCTTTGTGTGAATTTTTAAACCTCAATTTCCTTAACACAGGTCCATTTAGAATATTGTTTGGTTTTAAAAGAGCTTTAGCCATTTGCTTATTTGAACGACTTTCCTTTTCACGTAAATTGCATAACTTATGCACAGTTTCTAATATTCTTTTATTGCCCTTTGAGCATATAGTAACTCTAACGATGGCATCTTCTCTTATTACTAACATCAATAATTTGTGGTTTGTTTTTCTTTACCAGCATTGGGTAAAGTGGCTTTATTTTCTTTATTTCTTTTTTCTGAGTTTTTTAAACTGCCACAATTTCATTTTTTTCTTTATTTTTCCCATTTTCACTGACTTCTATTCTGACCTTCACATACGCTTTTCTTTCTAATAAATTTATTTCTAAATGAGAGTCACTAATTTGAAACTTTTCCTGTTCTTTATATAGAAATTTAATATTGTATTTTTTCTATTGATTTATCAAGATCCCACAAATTTTGATATAGTGCACTTTTATTAAACTAAAAATATTTTTAATTTGTCTTATTTCTTAGATTAGTTAAACATCTTTCTGGTATTGATTTTGAATTTATTTCTCTTGTGATCAAAACATACGTTTTAGTTCTTGTATCTTTTTAAATATATTGTGCTTTATTATTCAAAAATAACTTTTTATCATTCCTGGTAAGATACCATGTTTATTTTTTAAAAAAATTGTATTCCATTGCTTTTGGTAGTGTATTTTATAAATGTGTTCCAGGTATCAAGCTCAGTTCTTCCAAATATTACTTTGCTTTCTGTTTACTTTTTTTCTCTCCTATTGAGAGAGTTGTTGGAATCTGTGGCTATATTTTTTGATTCATCTATTTCTCTTTACTTCTATCAGTTTTTCCTTAGTTCTATCAGTTTTTGTTTTATTTCACTGAAATTCAGTCATTAGTTTCATTAGAACTGTTCTAAGTGTGAGTGACTTGTTTTGTCCTTTTTTGTCATTGTGATAATAGCCTCTCCCTCAAAAGGTTCTTAGCACTAATCTTACCTTGTATAAAATTTACAATGCGACTACAGAATTCTTTTGATTTATATTAGTATACATAAAACATTTTTATTTAATGTTTAAAACTTTTGGTCTTTAGTTTCAGTTTCTTTTTTGTGGTTTTCATACAGAAAGATTTTACTTTTTTATTGTTGTTGTTGGTCAATACTGCAACCCTTGCCTTCAATTGAAATATTTAGGTCATTTACATTTAATATGATTAATAATTAGCTTAATTATTTTTAATTAATTTTTTAATTAAAAAAGAGAATAAAACAGAGCAGTGAAACAAAGCAAAACAAAACAGTGATAAGACCATAGGAAATCCACAATAGTAATTAGCTTTATGTCTGTTATCTCAGTATTTGTTTTCTCTCTTTTCCTTATTCTCTTCCTTATTTTCTACCTTTTTCTTTGGATTAGTTAATATCTCTTTATTTTGCTGAATTACTAGATTTGCCTCTTTGTTCTGTGATTTAGTGGTTAATTTAGGGATAATAGCATATACTATGTCTTTAACTTACTAGGGTAGATCTTACTTAAAGTGCTATTAAATTCCTCTACATAAAATATGTGTCTTTCATCTCTAGTTTTTTTGCTGTCTTTGTCATGCATTTCACTTTCAAATAGAGTATAAATTTCACCATACGTTGACATTTTTATCTAAACATTTATATATTAACATGATTTAAATGACAAGTTGTATATTAGCTCCAAATTTACCACTTTTGATGTTCGTTTTTTGCACATAGTTCCATCTGGTATCATTCATTGTTTCTGAAGGGCTTTTATTTTATTTTATTTTATTTTATTTTATTTATGTACATACTGAGGATTGAACTCACAACCTTGTACTTGCCAAGCAGGTGCTTACACCACTGAGCTAAATCCCCAGCCCTTCTGAAGGGCTTTTATATTTGTCTTAGTGCAATTAGCTTTTAAATAGTTAAAAAAGCATTTTGCATTTATGTTTGCAAGATTTTATCTGAGAATATATTGATTAATATAGTGGTTAGTATCAGCTGTGTATAGAATTTTCTACCTAAGTATTTTTCTTTTAAAATTTTAAATACACATTTTCAGCTCTTTTGTATTTTGGTTCCAAAAAGAAATCTTCAGACCTTAACTTTCTTCTCTCTGTAACGTATGACCCCATCCCAGCAACTTTTAATTTTTTTCTTTATTGATGGTTTGAAGAAATTTTATTTTTTAATTTTTTTTATTTTAAAGAGAATAAAACAAAAGAGGACAGATCTAAGCAGATCAGAACAGAACAATGTAAGCAACACAGCACTTCACAACAAGACAATTGGATATTAACAGTAGCTACCATAGTGTCTCTTTCTTTGAAATAATTGAGCTTAGCTTTACACACAATAATGTCAAACATAACAAAGTAGAATAAACAACTCAAGAGCATGGAAGTATTCCAAGACATTCTGAACCAAATAACCAAAAATGAACAATGTCTGCTATATTATCTCATTTCCCATAAAAACTTTGTTTATACTATCATACATATTAAAATCCAATAAGGCACAATGTGATAGAACCAATGGTAATAGAAAAACAAAAGCATGGTAGGACTTCTGAGCAAGATGATATTAAATCAACACTGGCTACCATACTGTCTTGTCTTCACAGCAACTATACATATGATCACATATATTAAGATCAAACAAAACAGAATAAAACCATTCCTACCAATGAATGAAGACATAAGACTTCAAAGCAATATAATGGTGAACCATGATTACCATAAAATCTCCTGTACTCTTACCATTTCTTACACTAGGGAAACTATACAGTATTTATACATGTGAGTTTGACTTATTTCACTTATGAGTATGGGTTCAAGTTGCATCCATTTATTTATAAATATCTCAATGTGATCATTCTTTATAGCTGAGTAGTACTCCATTGTATAAAAGTACCACAGTTTTAAGAAATTTTAGTAAAATACATCTTGGTGTTTTTCTTCTGTTCTTTAATATTTGGGGCTTCCTGAAGCTGTGAATTCATGATTCTTATCAACTTTGGAATATTTTGGCAATTTTTCTTTTATATTTTCTCACCTCTTTCAGGTATTAGCTTACTTGAAGTCGTCTTATGTCTCTCTGAATTTTTTGCCTTCTAGTTTTGTCACTAAATTCACATTATTCTCCCCTGTAGTATCTCCTCTTCCACTGATGTATACCTTTCACTAATTATTTCATATGCTCAAAACGCGCTGTGGTTCTCTTTATGTCAACTGCATTTTTCATTGTATTTGTAGGCTACAGAATGGAATTATATAGGCCACACCAATGTTCCCTATAATATTTGTGTTACTTTTGTGTTGATTTTATTCGATCAATTGCTTCTTTGTAAGGGTCATTTATGCTACCTCTCTATATGCCTGGTATTCTTTGCATGCCAGATATTGCAAGTTCTATTTTGTGTATTGGATATTTTATATTCTTATAAGTATTTTTATCTTTTGTCAGGGATGCGTGTAATTTATTTGGAAAGTTTACTATACATATTTTTAAAATATTTTTTAAATGGAACCAAAATTATATTTGATCCGGGACTCATTATCCCTTATTGCTGAGGTGAGACCTTTCTTTGGTTTCACCCTGTGTGGGTCATGAGAATGGACATGAGTCCTACCTTCAGGTAGGTGCTAGATACTTTTGTCTGACTCTTCATTTGGGAATCTTGTTTTCTTGCACACATTTGCTGATTTATTTTCTTGTTAAATACTCCATAAACCCTCTAGAGATCTGTGTAGTTCTTTCTTTTTTGTTGGATTCATGTTCAGTACTAGCACAGAGATTCACAAAGGGAAGAAGTCCCATTGTAGCTACCGTGTTTATCTATGGAAACCTAAATGAGTTTGGGTTAAGCTTTCAATACCTTTCAGTTAAGGATAATTGAGAAATTGCTTAATGTTAACAGGACAGCTGCAGATGAGAGACCCCACTGGTTAGAAACTTTACTAGTTCCTCAAAAATCTATTGTGATCTAAATTGCATCTTAATGCTAAATTCACTGTTTTTGTCTGCCACGCATGGTGGTACAACCTTTAATCTCAGCACTCAGGCGGCTGAGGCGGCAGGGTGAGTTCAAGGCATGCCTGCTCTGTGTAGCAGATGTTGTTTCAGAAAAGAAGAAAGGAAAGAAAGAGAGAAAGAAAGAAAGAAAGAAAGAAAGAAAGAGAGAGAGAGAGAGAGAGAGAGAGAGAGAGAAGAAATGCATGAAAAATATAATTTTGTGTTTGACTACAAATGGAAATTCAACCCTCACCACTCTCTCATTTTTGGCATTTGTGTGAACCCACAAATTATAGGACAAGAACAATGGTGTCTTCCTGTATAGTGTCATACTGTAAATATTTGTCTTGTATTTATAAATGAAAAACTGGTATTAACCCATAGTTGTCTTTGATATTTTAGAAACAAGCCCTGCTAGAGAAAAAAATGGCTTATCATTTACAAAAAATGCAAGAAACTGGCTTCAAAGAAGACACGGATAAAGGCGTGTATGAATACAGTGGACCAGATGGAGATTTGGAATGTGAGGACATTAAAAATGATGTAGCTAAGTAGGAAATGCTTCTGTATGTAAAACTCTTCTGCAGCATTTACTCTGTGTGTTATCCTGGCTGTGCACTTTGAGCCAGGTCAGTCGTCTCTTCACTTGCATATTTAAGTTCAAATGGAAAAGGAGGCACGTGCAAAAAAATAACACGCTAAAGCGATCCTGTTTAGCGACTTTAAAGACAAGCTGTCCTACTCTGCAGCTTCTTGTACTCCAACCTCCCTATACTTGAAATAACGCTTTTACTATTGAAACTGTAGAACTTGTAAGACCACATTGCTATTATATGTCAACATGCTCTTCTCCCCTATCCCCAATAAGTAAAAGTAAAATCAGGGAAAGGAGGGATGAAAGGATACAGGGAAAGGAAAAAGAAGGAATAAAGAAAAAAAGACCAAAAATATGAAGAAATTCTAAAAGGAAGAGCATAGAACCATGCCAACTTCTGCTATAGCCAGTCCATGCCAACTTTTATTTCTTTTTCCTTTCTTTTTTATTAGTACCTGTTTGCTACTAGTGGAAAGTGTGAAGAACTTGTTCATTCTGTTTTTAACACCACAAAAGTACAGTGAGGTTTTCACCTCAATGTTAGTTAAAATTAGATGCCCAGAACATAAGAAAGTACACTGTTTTTAACTATCTATGAGTTTATAATATTGGGAAATAATATGATTATTGATCTTTTTCTTCAAAAATCATATTTCTTTGTCACTGTCCCTTTAAGTCACCTCAATACAACCAGTCTTAGTTTACTCTTATTTTTATCTCTTTCGAATCCACTGTTTACTGCCTGGACCACTAATTACATTCAGAACTGTCGGGATGATCTCTTTTCCTGGCTCTAAACCTGATACCTGCTAAAATGACCAGGCAGCATGGAGTCCCAACCTCACTTTTCAATTTTATTTCACACTATGTCATCTAAGACCTTATGGTGTCCCCTGCAGGCTCTGGAGCTAGATGCTAGATTGCTGAAATTCAACTTCTGCTTTGGCATTTTATGGCTATGTAAATGACTTCAGTAAGTGACTTAACCAGTCAGATAGTATTTTATCATCTGAAAGCAAAGATAATACCCCAATGACCAAGATAAAGGGTCCTGATACTTCAGCATACAGTGAGCACCTCATTCCCATCACTGTTCATCAGTGAGACAACTGACTCTTCTCCAGCAGCACACTTGACATTTCCCACTTCCCTGCTTCACTTCATCCGGTGTTCTCAGCTTAAAGTGATCTGCTGTCCGTCTCTACCTGGCAAAATCCTGCTGTTGGTTTAGTCCTGCTCCCGTCAGTCTGTCTCGGTAGCTCTCACTGAAAAGCCCTCTTCTTTGAGTCTCTTTAGTAACCTATAGCATTATATGCTTCCTACTGCCTTCCTACCTCACTCACACCTGACACATACTGACATATACAATATGTACGCAATAGAAATACTATATGTACACTATATATGTATATGCATCAGTCGTGTACACATGCACACTATATACATGTTCTCTGAATGAATTAGTTCAATTTCTGTACTTATTTGAGGCAATGATAGAATCCTTATGCTTTAGATAAAGTCAGTTTAGTAACTACTCACCCTAACATTTTTGTCAAGGTTCTTGTGTAGTAGGAAAAGAATGTCTAGCAGCTGTCATACACATTTGTTTCTTCAAATCTTTTGAAGAACTAGTAAAAATTTATATTCTTGAATTAATAAAATAGAGATAATGATTTCACAAATGGAATTTAGTTACATCAGTCTCATCACGTCATCTGCCACCAAGTAGGAGCATCGTAGAGGGACAGAGAAAGAAAAAAAGGATGGATCTGAAGACTACTGCAGCAGTCAGGGAGGAGGACATGCTTGCACATGTCATGTTTTAATGCTAATCCAAGTACTGCAAAAGTCACTGTGAGCTGATGGGTAGTCAGGCAGTCAGTACGCTGGAATAATATGCCTGGTTCCCACTGTACAGCCACACACAGCAAGGCATATTCACTTTTCTAACAGCAGAAAATCCTGCCCTCCCACATGTACCTTTTAACTAGAAGGAATAATCTTGCGGAATGGCTCTTTGCCCTCTTTTCATCTCTTCATCTACCGTGTTTCCCACAATTTCACATACAGCTCAGTAAATGGATCACCTCCTTCTGAGCATTTATGAAAAATATGTTTCATTTCATATTTTTTAGCGTCTGCAAAGAAGAATCAAGATGATGTAAAATTACTGTATTCTGTTGATGACCCCAAACTACAAAAAGGTAATTGCATAAAGTGACAGAACTATGAAGTAAGAAGGATACAAGTTCGGGGAAAGGCTGAGTGATGATGGTATCCTTTCTTGCACACAAATTGTCACCTTGCTTTGTGAGACAGCTGAGGTACAGTGATGGGCATCAGCAGCTTTGTAGTAGGTATGGGTCTCAGAATTTAATCACTCAATAACAGATGTAGTGTTTTAAATTTGCCACTAAACTGTCATTAGAAAAATTAGATGAAGGGTTTATTACAAGTATATATGCGCTATAGAAGAGCTAACTGTAAAATAGTTTTGATGCTTAAAATGATGTTAGAAAACTCTTGTTTCAGAAATTAAGTGCATTAACTCCAAAACCACTGTGAGCCTTTTTTTTTTCAGATATGGCCTCACTATGTAGCTCAGGCTAGCTTTGAGCTAGCCCAGCCTGGCATGGAACTCACAGAGATCCTCCTGCCTCAGCATCCTGAGTGCTGCAGTTTATAGGCACGTTCCACATTGCTCGACCACTTGTTACATCTCTTACCTTATGTCACTTGATATTTTCCATTAGAAATATTATATTAGACAATGATCCACATACCAGCAAAATTATCTCCTAATAATTCACCTTAAAATAAGAATATTAAAAATAAAACCATATGACTGAATCAGCATGTCAAAATAAATAACCTGGTCCTTACTGGCTAATGTCTAAAGAAAACAAAGTACAGATTCTTTCCTTTCTGAATATGGAAAGAGATGGATCTGGCTTAACTGTTCAGGGCTCTTCCACTCTCAGAATCACCTTTGATACTATTGTAATTTTTAAAATTTGCTCAGTAGTCACCCATTACTGTTTCCTCTCTGTGGATGGTTTTCAATAGTAATTTCTTAGACGACGCTGTTCATTAATTTTTTCATAATCAGCTATGAATAAACACTTCATTCAGCTCATACATTTATGATCCCAAAGTCCAATTTTTTTAACCAAATATGGAAGAATTATCAGGACACACACAATTATAACAACACTACCCCATAGGGAATGCATATGAGAAAACTAGTATCTTGGTTTTTCAAGCAAAATTATCTCCGCCAAAGTCATTCACTAAAAATCAGTGCTTTGTGCAACCTAGGCTGACCAGCATCAGAAAGCTTGGTGCTGAGGGCATGGCCCTGGAGGGAGAATCCTGTCTTAGCCTCACCAGGCTGCAGAACCACTGTGACAGTTGTCCAGAGACCGGATATCTACATATAATTAAGCACAGTATGGAGAAATATCCCAGTTAAAAATGAATTGTGAAACCATGTTGATCTTTATCTGAGAAAGGTATGTCTGTATCTATAACGAACAGTATATTTACAGCATGTCTGCTTCATGACTGTTAGCTACTTCTACTTGCTTTCTACACAAATTGTACAATTAGCATAATTACAATTTTAAAAAGGATGCTATGCTTTTCAAATGAAGTCCATTAAATGTACTTGTATAAGTCAGTTTTAGAAGAAATGACATCTTTATTACACAAAGCCTTCCAATCATAAACATGGAATATCTTTTTATGAGCTCAGGCCATTCTTGATTTCTTTCGTAAGTGGTTCATAGCATTCAGCACACCGATCCTGAATATATTGTGGAGGGCCTGTACTTGCCACTGCTTCCAACGAAGTACCCGTGTGTTGCTGAGTAATTTTTAAAGTTTACTTTGCAGCAGCCCATTACCATATTTCTTCTCTGTGCATAGTTTTCAACAGGAATTTTTATAGACCAGGCTATTAATTAGTTCTTCATAACCAGCTATGAGTAAATTCTTCACTGTTTTAAGTGGACTATAGTAGCCTTACTGTTATGTACTTTCCTTTGTTCCTTTCCCATTTGTCTTATAATTGTTTTATGCATTGCATCTGTGTGCATCACACCTCTAATCAGACAATAGCATTCATTTTATTTCAGATTATCAAATATATATTTAAATCACTCATTAGGTGAAGGATAGTCTACTTGTTATAATAAATGCCATTTTGGTTTCTTCTTAATCCCTTGGATTCTAGGAGCCTTTCTGTTACCATCACCTTTTAGTCTTTAGAAGTCACGTTGACATTTCTTTTAGAAAAGACTTTCTGGCATTGTATTATCTTAGTCTTCTTTCTTTTGAGGATGTCTTTATTTTGGTTTTTCCCTGGTAGACTTAGAAACTGCCAGTTACCTTGTTTCTAGATCTCTGTAGATGTTATTTCACTTCATCCTGCTCTCCATGATTCTGAAGAGGTTCCCGCAATACTTTAATTATGCTTTCTCAATAAGAAAAGTACCACATTTCTGGTTATTTTCAATTTTAGGCATAGAGTAAATTTTCAGGAATTTCTGAGACATCTAAGAGTGGACTTCATTGTTTCTTTCTTTCCTCCCTCGAGCCTCACTGTGAATCTTTAAACTGTAGACTGATAACTTTGAAAAAATTTCCCTGATGCCAACTTTCTCACCGCCAAAGGGAACTGCTACATAACTCTGGTGAATATCATAAATATTTTTTAAAATATATGTGTCCTGTAATTATTATATAGATACATACATCAATGGATATAAATGCCATTATTAAAATATTTTAAGATAAATGTGATATTATAATCAGTCCTCAGCGAATTGCTTTTCACCCTCAACATTGCTTCAATCATAGTTCCTGTGTGTTGCTTGAAATTTTGACTCATTTCATTTAGTCATGGGCCACTTTGTGAATTCATTACAGTTTCCACATCTCTGTCTCTGTAGGTGAAAGAATTTGGTATTTTGCTTCACTAAACATAGATTACTTTATAAGCATAGCTAATGCTTCTTTAGGGATTCTGAACTATGTCTACTCTGCTTAGACAGTACCATTTTTTATCTCTTGGCTAGTTTCTTCCTGGGTTGATTTGCTTATAGTCTTGGTAGAACTTTTAGTCGTATGCACGTATATGACATAGAAAATTTCACCTTACAATTTAGCACTTCTTTCTAGCCTATCTTTGGCTATTTAGAAGTTCTTAATTCAATGCAATAACATTTAAAATTTTTCTTCATAAATCATATATTTGTTTCTTTTTATTTGAGGTTCATTTATATGAGCTCTTTTTAATGTCATAAAGATGTTAATCCTTTACATGAGGTAAATATTCCCACTGTTTTAGTGGTATTTGAGGCTTACCAAATATTTCAAATATAAACAAAAGCAAGTAAGCAAGCAAACAAACAAAAACCAAGAAGATATATCAAAATGTAACTATAAAAGATAAGGATTATTTGAAAAATATATAACCACAATACCATTATCATCTAAACACAAAATAAAAATTAATTGTTCCATCATATCACCAAGTATTTACACTGTTTAAAATTTCAACAGTATCATACAGGACCAAATATTTTGATATTTGAACACACACTGATCCATTTGTTAATGGATTAATGATTTTTTTCAGTATTTTTTAATCTGTTAGTTCTCCCATGCATGGCTTTTCTTTCTCCCCCTTCCCTTTTTTTTCTGTATGTTTGTTTTTTGGTTTTTTTGTTTGTTTTGTTGTTTTGGGTACGGTTTGTTTGTAGAAGAAAATTGAGCTTATTATCCTATTGAGTTCTTCACACATTGACTTTTTGTTGATTTCATCTGGATCTACTTCTGAATGTTATTTCCTGTTGTCCATAGAGTACCGGGTAGATTTATAGATATTCATGTTGAATGTTTTTAGCAAGATTTAGTCTTAGAGGCAGGATGCCTTTCCACTAACAAGCATATGATTGGTGATTTTCTCTGTGATTTTAGTAGTCATTTATGCTCAAGGCCTACATCCATAAATAAATTTAGGGACAACAAAGTTGAGCTACTTTAATTCTATCATTTTATCTTCATACATTAGCCAGAATACCTTTAGGAAAAGAACTTGCCCAACCCTCCACAGTGTGGTTTGCTCTTATACTCTAGCAGGGAATAGTTTGGAAAAACACACTAAGTGCTAAATATTTTACTATCATGCATCATGAATGGTTCCAGCAGCTTCCTACATAATGTCCCGTTTTGTTTAGTGTTATTAGGAATTCATACATTTAAACAATTTCAATGTGTGGCAATACATCCAGTTATTTAAATTTGTGAATTCATGACATTTAACAGTGCACTAGCACCATTACTGTTCTTATTAATATTGAACTTGTGCCAGCTCTGGAAAGTAAAAGAGATAACTGCAGAATCCTTTCTGATCTCTATCTTTAATAGTTTCCCTGCAATCTGAAAAGGCAGGATGAGCCAAGCTTATCTAGTATACATAGAGTTGGTTCAACACCATCAAGTGCATTAGCAAATTTGAAGACATAAAATGATCATAGATAAATTGATTTATTTCTAAACATTTTCTCCTGTTGTATTTATTCTTATGCATTCTTACAGCATTTTTATTATGATAGCTTTAATGTTATGATAATCTCTAAATATTAGTGAGAATATCAGTTATAAATACTTGAAGCTAGCCTTTATCAGATGTTTAACCCCTTTTAGTCCTAGTTCAATAAGAGGTTTTAGAATGAATAGGTACTGAACTTCTTTATTGATTTTTCTGTATGTTGGAAATAATCACAAGAAGTTTTTAGTTGTTGTTTTGTGTGTAATTTGGTAAAGTACTTCAATTTTGCATGGTGAACTAGTACTTAAATCCTGGAAAGAACACCACTTTTTCCTCATATATTATCTTCATTATATATTGTTGAATTTGATTTTTTTGTTGATAATTCCTGTTTCCTCAGGAAGAAATTTCCCAAGGTTTCATTTTATTGTAATAGTGGGCAAATGATATTGTGGATCTGAATATCCTGATCTCAAAGTATGACTTGGGTACTATTCAAAACGTCTTCAGTTTTCTGAAAGCATTTGTGTAGAATGAGTGGAATTTCTCCCTTAGATTTTTGATACAATGAATGAACTCATTTGAACCTGGAGCCTTTTTGTGGAAGGCTTACAATGACATATTGAATTTCCTTAATAACCGTAGGATTTTTCAGATTGTCTACTCATGAATAAGATCTGGTAGTTTGAATTCTTCAAGGGATTTGCCTTGAAGTGGATGACTTACACAGGAGAAATGCAAAAACACTTATGCATAATTGAAATGTTACCTTGATTACACTGATGTTGTCACAGATTTCTTACATATTTCAAAATTTATGAAATAATTAAATTTCAATAAGGACAATTTATTGTTCTGCAATAGTTGTTTTAAAAATGATAGGATTTTGCTCTTATTCCCTTTTAGAACCTGCAACAAGTACTATTTTTCAGTCTCAGAGTTGTTCAAAGAATGTTACCAAAAGATTAACTTCAGCTGTTGAATGGTCTAATGTACAAGAAAATGGTACAGAACAAAAGGTAAAGATTTATGCTCCAAGATTTTGCACAGTGATTATTGAGTTCTTTCTCTGTGTCTCTCTCTGTCTCTACCTATCTGTCTGTCTGTCTCTTTCTCTCTTTCTCTGTCTCTCTGTCTCACTGTCTCTCTCTCTCTTACATCTAAGAGTTGTCTCCTTTGGGCATGGTACCATTTGAAAGATTCTATTCACAAGAACAAATGCTGTTCCCCTGAAAAGAAAGTTGAAAAGTTAGATTTGTTCAAAATACAGTATGCACTTTAGCAGAAACTAATCATAACAAGTATTTTACAACTCAATGGTACTCTTAGCTAGAATTTATTAAACTACTGTTAGCAGGCACTAAGCTAAGCCAGAAAGGTGGAAAATAAAGAAATTGGGTCACATGAAATGCAATGTGAATGATACAGTCACTCCACTCAAGGACTTACTGTCCATTGGAGCAACGCAATAAAATAAGTCTGGAATGATGAATTTTAGTTTAGTTCAAGCCATGCTTTTAAGAAACATTGCATTGGATTTTTAAAGCATATAAAGGTGGATCTGAATTTCTCTGAGACAAATTGAATAACATTTTAGAGCCATACATGCATTTAAATAAGACAGAATATCAGAAAAAAAGGGTAAGTTCATACATTGCAAAATATTGAGCTCCATTTTAAAATACATTTAGAGTCTCACGGAAGATATGCTGGGAAGCTAATAATACATATTTTCCCTGACAACATTTATCAGAGGTTTGAAACATAAAGAGTGGGAAAAGTCTGGATTTATTTGCTTGACTGACAGAAGGCAAAATCTTTTTCCAAAATATATCCATGCATGTTTTTTCTCTTTTCTGTTTTACCATTTAGAGAGATGGAGTGATCAGTTACATATCAACTGCTTATGATGACAAAGGTAAGAAAATGGGTAGTAGTCATAATGCTTCTGTTATTAAATACGTGATCAGGCCAGGAGTACTGTTCAGTGGCACAGCACCTGCTTACCTGCTTAGCAAGTGCAAGGTCCTGAGTTCGATTCCTGCTACCAAAAAATAAATTGATAAATAAATACAATATCATGGGTTAATCATATAAAAAGTACGCTTCTTTTGAAAGATAAAGGGTATTGTAAAATTGTTTAATGAGTATAGACATTGTAATTAGAACATGCATCTAAGTTATGGCTGGATGAGTACAGGTTTTGTAATTTGCAGAATGTAGAAAAGTCCCAGTCCCCATCGTGGCCATTTGTAGTAGTAGGTAGAGTGCTTTGCACACCATTGTCAGAGAGGCTGGAAAACAGAAAATTGTTCTCAGGAGTATCCTAGGCCCCACCACCATCTAATTCCCACAAACAGTATGTCGCACTTCCTTGGTTCCTTGAAATATGTTTTACCTAAGATTCTGTGAGTTGTTAGGATTCTGTAAGTCACTAAAAATACTTGCATGCATATCCCACATGTGTGAGCAGAAAGCAGCAGTGCAGGGTCTACCTCAGACTCCAGGGAGGCTGTCTTCATCACCTTCGCTAGTCTCCTGTTTCCACTGAGCACAAAACTTGACATTTGCCCTATTTTGTTTTGGTGTTTTGTTTGGCTTTGTATTTTGTGGTACCGGAGATTGAACCCAGGGATTTCACAATGAGCTGCATCTTCAGGTCTTTTCTATTTTTTAAGAACAGAGTCTTGATAAATTGCTAAGTTGCTCAGGCTGAGCTCAGACTTGCAGTATTCATCCTGCCTTAACCTCCCAGACTGCTGAGATGACCAGTGGGCTCCAGAATGCTGGCTTCCGGTGCTTACATTTTCCTTTTATTTTTCCATCTGAAAGTTGCTGCTTCTGTTTACCTCCTTCATTTATTGTCTCTTTCCCATCTGTGCTGCTGTCCTTGTTTCCTCTGTTTCTCTCTAGTGCAGGGACCTCCCCTCCAATCATTTCTTTCTCATTAACCTACCATGCATTTTACTGTGAAAGCAATTCGCCTGGAATAAAATACTGCTTTATGTATCCCGCAACACAAGTTGTGAGTTGTCCTTTATTGCTTACTCCATGAAATGCAAAGTTAATTTTAACGGTGGATGTGGGTTAATTTCTTAAGATTAAACTATTGTAATATATAGTTTAGAGTCAGATGTTAAGTGTTTCCAACTTGTCTTTGAAGGCGGTATGTGAGCCACTGACATTTTTTGTAGGGGGTGAGCATCAGAAAAGTCATGCTATTCTCGGAATGCATAAGTTCCCGATGCAGGAATCCCAGTCCCTGTGGCACCCAGCAGAGCAAATGTTAGAGCAATGCTATAAGTTAACTTTTGCCCTTGTTCCAGAAGCAATTAAAGGTGTCTCTTTTTTTTAGGGGCTACAAACATATCAGCTCACCGTTCACCTACAAAAAATAATCACAGATCTTCACATTTATTTGTGGATGCAAAAGGAGAGGTATATAGTATTTGTTTTGCTCCAAAAACAAGCAGCATAAGAGATGATCTTATGTTCATCACTGCTATTTAAAGGTTATTCTTTTACCATGCTGAACAGTTCCATTCTTTGAAATTAGCCATACTACGGTAAAAATGTAATAACTTTGGGACAATTAGCCAAAATGTAAGCCAAAATGTGGTAGTTTATAATATGGTATCTGTTGCTTTCAGACAAATCAAATTTGACATCTTGGACTCAACTGCTTCTAGTACTTATTTAGTAGTTTCTGATCAGTGATCACATACCTCCAATGGAAAGTTGCCATTATAGACTTGGGTCATAGCATTTCCATAAAAAATAGATGTTTTCCGTGAGTTGTCAAGTCATTAATATAGGAGTCAAGTCCACAGGCTTGGTTTCTATTTTTAGCTTAATGCTGCCTCATTTACTGTGCTGAGGAGTTAACACATTTCAATAAAGAGTTTAATAGACACATTATTAACTATTGAAAGTGGCACCTCTTTCTTTGTCCTATATTGCATAATAACTGACAGATTAAATTATACAGAACTCCTAAAATGTAGTATGGTTATCACAATATGCTTCTGTACAATAAGTTGATTACAAATAAAAATTTTACAACTGTTTCCTGGGTGTAGTTCACTGCTCTGGTTCGTCCAAAAGCCACATTAAAGAGTTTCTAAAAGAGAAATTTCTTAGAAACATTGGCAATTCAAATTGTCATCTTGCCCAACATATTTTGCAGACTATGTCTTTAATTTTACAAAAGAAGAAAAACACCTTTAAAAACTGTGTCTCAATTTTATTATGCACCTCTTTTGTTAACATGTGTGCTATTAACTTGTAGTTTCTCCTAATCTCAAGTGAGTGCCAGATATTTGCAGATACTTAGTTTATTATGAGAAACAAAGTAAATATATTTTATTATAAGTATTTTAATATATTTTCCAATATTGTGCACAACTTACCATTGTCAGAAAATACGTTTTGAGTGGCCTGTTTTCAACTCTGAGGTCTAGAAAATAAAAAAAAAGAAATTTACTATACTGGATTTGTTTCCCAGGACAGCTTGAGTTCCAGGAAGGGAACAGATAGACGCGGTTGTGTATTAAGAGGAAATGTACTCTGCTTTGAAGCTCTCCTTCAACTTTCCTTCAAATGGTAGCTGTCTTTAAAAACAAAAACAAACTTACTCTCCTTCCCATGGAGTTCATTAGCTTCTCTGCTAATCTGAATCCCCTAGATAGTTCTCTCAGGTTCCAATGCATACTGTTGTGCAGAAAAGAGATAACATGGCAGCCTTGACACCAGTGTCTTTGAAGAGCCTTCATATGAGTATTCCCTCGGAGGGCTGGTGTCTGGCAAATAGTTTTACTTTCCCTTACTAGGAAGTGGTTCACTATCACTAAACCATGCACTGTGATTCTTGTTGAACACCTGCTTGCCTTCAGTGGGTCTTGGATTTTGGAATATGCTAAAGCAGAGTGTCCGCATGATCAGCCTTCAGTGAAATGTTGAGCTCTGAGCTTCTTACAGATTTTCTGGAGGTGAAAAGCATCAAAGTGCTACTCTTTGTTTACTGATAGAAGAGGCTGCGTACTAAAATGTGTCTTCTCAAAGGAGAGGGCATAAAATCTGTGCATGGATTTTTCTAGACTCAGCCTGTTGTCTTTCCTCTCTTCTTATGTTATTGTGTTTTCTTTTATTATGATAAGTTTTCAGATGTGCGTCCATACAAGTATATGCTGAGTGTCAGCATCTTAACAAAACATCTATTGTGTAGATGGTCTTTGGACACCCTTTCACACAACTATGAGTTTTTTAATTCTATAAATAACAGATATAATATAAGCATGATGAAAATGTGCATATTTCTTAGAAACTGACAATTAAGAGAAATTTCAAAATTTAAATCTTTGTATTTTAAATATAGAAATGATCATTGAAGTTCAAAGTCTGGCAAAAACAGTTCTTTCAGGATCTGTTTTTTGTTTATGTAGGAGGAGCTAAATGGAAAGCCATCCAAGTCAAGACCAAGCTACCATGACAAATCAGGTAAACACCTGAAACCATTATGGAGTAAACCATGAAATCTATTAACTTACTTTTTCAGCCAATAGTTACTTTTCTTCTGATCCACTCCTATTTCTAGTGCTAGACTTTGGATGTAAAAGAGAGAAAGTCTTCATTCTTACACAGTGTTATTGTAGTGTAGTAGGGAAATAGTTACAGCAAAGCCCCAAAACCTACTATTAAAAATGCCATAAAGTAAGTAAGTGTGTATGAAAGTCAGAAGGCCCAGGAAGATCATTTAGAGCTATCAGGGAAATCTGCAGAAAAAGATCAAACTGGAGAAATGAAGGATGATGAGAAATAATTTGTTTTCTTCCACCATTTTTATTGATTTTATAACAATGTTGGCAACCAAAATTGAGAGAAAATTGTTAAAGCTTTGTGCTCATATTCTTACATCTATTGTATTCTGCTATACTGTGCCTCCCACCCCAAAACACCTTGAGTACACAAGGAAAAATATATCCTGATTTTGTAATTTTGCAGATGTACACACTGTGAAATAGTCAAGTCAGTTGCTTTATCTACAACTTCACCTAGTTACACTCCGAGAGAGAGAGAGAGAGAGAGAGAGAGAGAGAGAGAGAGAGAGAGAGAGGAGAGAGAGAGAGTGTTCAGAACACTTAAGATCTATCTTGACAGCTTTCGAGTATATAATCATATTGTACATTGTCTCTCCAGGACTTACCAATTGCATAAATAAAACTTCATCCCACTTTAGTAACATCTCTCCATGTCCTTCTTCCCTTGATAACCTCACTTCATTCTGTTTTTTGAGTTCAACACTGTAGATTCCATATGTAAGTGAAATCATGCAATATTTGTCTTTCTGCACATTTGGCTTGTCTCACCTGTCACCTTCATCTGTACTGTAGGTTCATCCATTTGGTTGTAAGTGGTAGGATCTACTCCTTGTTTTGCAGGAATACACAAGAGATTTTATTAGTTTTTATTTAGAATAGCTTTGGCTCCACACTTAGATTCTCAAGTCTCTGCCTTCAAAATCACCTCTAAACCTAAACACACACAAAACTTATATGTGCAAAAAACTCAAAAAGGTTCATAGGACTTTTATATACATTATCCATATTTATTGGTGGTACAGTCTTCAGAGAAATGAAATGCCAATTAACTTCACTTTAAAATGCCTCTAATTTTTAACCTAACACATCTACTTCCAGAAATATAAGAGATATTTAAGACTAAACATGTAATTGTGATAAAACGAGTTTTAGAAGTATATTTTGAGTATTTTGTAAGAGTAATGAATTTCAAGAAGACTTAGGGGAAACTAAAAAATTAAAAGAGAACCCAGAGTGCTCCAAAGGAGGTGGCCAAAGAAATGGCTCAGGGTATAGAAAGGATGAACTATTAAGCAGATTTCAAGTAGCTCTGTGTCACTCGACCTCATAATACACGTCAAAGACTAGCCAGAGAGGTACCGTACAGGGAAACAAGGATGTCAAACCTTACTGTATATATTTTGCCTTGCTAAGCACTTTGGATTTTGCTCTGAGGAGTTCCTAAAATCTTGTATCAAAACAGAAAATAAAGACCTGTTAGAGGTTATTCTTACTCTTTAGCAAGAGAAACAAATTACCAATTAAACCTGACGTAATTGGTAAGTCAAGGATATATATCAGTTTAAATTTTCTTTTCATTTTATATAGAATCTCAAGCCCCAGGCACTTTTTCCTCCCCTGTTGTCTCAAATATGTAAGTATCTTAAAAATTATGTCTAACCATGAGTTAGTGTTTTTATAACTGCTTGCACAAGTCATTCATAATTACAGGAAATCTTCTTTTAATTCTACTTGGAAATAGTGAAACTTCATTTGGAAAACTTTGAACTAAATTCTATGTGTGATTACAACCAGCATTTCTCTCCTTTCTTTTCGTTTCCTCCACTTTGCCTTCTCCCCATGCAATTTCCCAATGTCCGGAATGTTTTCTATTTTCCTCCTCTTTAAAACTATTTACCATTTCTTATGCCTATTGTGATTACTGGCTTCTCAAGGATGGTAAAATAGTTTCACATCCAGTATGAATGGTTTAATCAATAACCTCCCTCCCGAAAGATGTACACAGTGTAAGTCAGATAATAATCACCAGTGATGAAGGCTTTAGACACTTGGAAGAGGTATTTTTAAGCCCAAGTATTTTTCATTCCTTAAATTTTGGTGACCACCTGTTTTAGTGATGTTTATATTTACTTTTCTTAACATGAGAAGAGAGAGTAAGATTACCATGTAAGACCAGTTCTATCACATTTTTAAAAAGCTAAAAGCCAAATGAAGTACAAGAAAGAATACAAAGTCCAGATTCCTATATAAATGTTTAAGAAAAATTAAAGATTTGTGGTGGCCAATTGCATTGACATAATTAGACCAAGCTTTTGGTTGGAAGAATTTCTACTTACAGACCATTGGGAGTCAGTTAATATGATTTACTTTTTCCTATAAACACAATGCACTGTAACAGAGGCAGAAGGAAGGGAAGTGAGTACAGTCCCAGCAAAATAGAGAGGAGGAAGAAGAATGTAGCTATTTTGTTTATTGGATTGGTATAATTTTAGTTATTGGAAATATAAATACTTTTTTTAAAAAAAAAAAAAAAGAAAACTCCAGTGAAACTCATAATAAAGTCTTAGTTTTTTATTTTCACGTTCCCCTGTCCAAAAATCTGGAACTAAGGCATCACTTCAGTGTTTCAGAACAAATACAGTAAAAATCTAAGCTCCATTAAATTTTTTTTTTAAAAAAACCTTTTTTTGCATGAGCTGAATTTTCTATCACAAACAATTCTTGCCAGATTCAGAGGCACATGGCACTCAGAGCTGCCCGGCCAGCAGCCTCACTCCAGCTCAGACAAGCACAGTGCAGCTCACGCTGCACCCTGGTCCTGTTCTCACCGCACACATCCCCGGTTTCCAGTTCTGATTCGGCTCCCGGGCTCAGCAGACTGCCCCAGAGAAGCTTCACTTTTTTCCTTCATTCACCGCCTTTCTTGTCCCCATTACTGCATGCACAGTTATAGACTTTTTCAATATTAATACAAAAAAGCCTACACAAAAATTTATAAATGAGGAATGGAAATTCATGACCAACAGATTGAAGGCAAAACAAATATGGTAGCTCTGGGAGCAAATACAGTTGCAATCATAAAACACTGAACTTGGATAATGAGCTTTTTTTTTTTTAATTGTCAAGGAGGAAATAAGGAACAGATTGAAGGAGGCAGTAATTTTACCTGGCTTAGCCTGGTTAGAAATTTGAGTTTATGTATTAATATCCTGATGGTTTGGAAGAGAAATGTGGATAAATTAGCATACATAAAAAGTAATTCTGAAAGCAATACACAGGAAAAACTGAAGGCAGGAAACTAGGAACCGGTTCCAGAAGTCCATTAGTGGCAGTACAAAGACTTAATTTGGACTGGGAGGTAAGTAGGTACACATCCAAAAAACTTGAAATTAAAATGTATTTATCAGACATTTATTGAGCATTCACTGTGTACAAAGAATGATGTCAGATGTCTGGCAGATACCAAGATGCACTTCTGTGATTATAGAGCATCACTATACTGGAGGGGAGGGATGGAAATAAAACAAATTAAAACCTCACCCAGCTCACTTTCTTACCATCTTTCTTGAAAATTCTCATTGGAATATTGTGAGTTTCTGGTTCATTTCTGGAATTTTGGAAATCATAATTTTTGATCATTTTTTGCCAGTACTTAGTGTTTTTAATAGAATTTTTTTACACTGATACTATTGCTGACTTTATCTGGCTATTACTAGATTTTTATTACTGGCAATCTGATGCTATATTCTGAACCCAACAGCTGCGCTTCATGATCTTCAATGCAGTTTCCATATTTGGTTAATTTAACCCAGAGACCTTTGCTCTTCACTGCATCTTTCGGCATGCTTTTGGTGCAGAAAGGCTGTTGGGAACAGCTGCCAGTGAATCCAAGGGTTCCATTTTGTGTCGGTGGAATAACAGGGAAAGAAGAGAAAATTGAAGCCCCAGGTTAGATTGTAGAATATGTAAAATGAGAAAAATGGAAATTTGGGTTGATTTAACACACCAGAAATAAATGAGTACGAAGAAAAGAGAACGTGTCGCTGACATCCGCTTTCTTGCTATGGGCTCCATATTGCAAGAGGCTCCAGTTTGAGGACAGATTGCTCTCACTAAGTCCTTGAAAATGCAGTGTCCCTATGTCACACAGGCTCCCCTCACACTCCTGGGTTCAAGCAATGCTCCCCGCTCCACCGCAGATTGGCTAGGATTACTCCCCTTCCGTACCCCACTTTCCGAACTTCAACCAATGAGATTTATGTTTTCTGCTAGAATTTAAGATATAATATTCAGTCTAATTTTTCTCAAAATTAAACTTGGCCTTTGGCAAAAAGTACCCAAAAAATACAGAAAAAGTAAAAAGTAAGAATTTTTCTTAAAGAAGGAAGAAGACCGTCAAAAAGCCCATGTTGACAAAAATAAATGAAAACAAATCAGAACTTGAACTTATAGTTTGGGGCCTAAGTTTGATTTTGTTTGTCTGTCCTTTTATGACAGAGTTCTTGGATTTGTTACAATTCAGAGAACCGTTTTGTTTTATTGGTGAATGATAATAAATCTCCTTAGAACACAGGAGAATATTGCAGGAGACAAAAAGAGATACACCTAAATTTTATGGACTATAACTAGAAACCCACAATTTCAACCCATAATTATGGGATAATCATTCACGTGTTCTTTTCCAACTGAAAGGTGTGGAGAAGAGATGTTGGAACAGTGAGTAGTAAAGTGTCATCAGAAAGCTGTTCTAAGCTTCCCAAAGCAGACATTCCTACCAGACTGGTATCCTGGCTATGCAGCAGCTAGAATTCCACTCCCGAGGATCACTAAGGGACATTTCTGAATCCAGAAGCCATGTATAAGGAGGAGATTAAATGAGATGGTGATAGCCCTTTTGAATTTTTGTAGAGAAATTCTCTGATCTAAAAGAAATAAACTGATCAGATGACTAAACTTTTAGAAAGTTTTTCATCAATTCTTCTTCCTAATAACTAAATGATAAAACTTTCTTTACAGACAACAGAATCTTCCACAAACTTGTGTGCAGGGAAAAGTAAGTATCATAAAACCCACTGGTAAAGCAGTACGTCATTATACTTTTTTTTACTGTCCGCAATAGGGAAACAGTTGTCAGTAAAATACCTGGGAATCATCCCCTGACGCACACCAGTCTTTTTCCCTGCCCTTTATCCTTTCTGATGTTTATTTTCATGTTGCTCTTAGGTTTTGTCATGGTCTAAAGTTGTCACCAAGAGATGGATGTTGGCTCAGATGGGTGTTGGCCTACAAAGGGGTCATGATAGACCAGTCAAGAAAAAAAATAAAAAAGCATTATGGAGCAATATGTTTTTGATATTATTTCACATAGACACCCACTTAATTCCTAGAATGTTCAGCAAATACAAACCTTTGATTCCAGAGAAATTTCTCAGTTAAATATTATAATGGGAAAAACTGAAAAGCATAATTCTGTCTGCCACATCTCACAATATCCCAAACTGTGTTGTGGTTGATTTCAAATAATTAATCTGCTTTTTAAAAATTCAGATTTTATTTTTGAATACACTGATAGATCCTTATTTATGACCCATCATTGCAAGATAAATATTCTACACAGTAAGCTATCATCCCCAAATTTTTTCAAATTACATTCACTATCTATAAGATTAATAAAAAAAAAAATCCGTTAGGAAATTTGGGGATTAGGACTGAATGAAATGGCCTTTGCTATGGTGCTACCCCCAAACTTTCAATAGGACAAGAAGAGAACATGTTATATCAAGGTTAAGTTTCCTGTGACTACCCTGAGCCATGAATAATTTCAAACTAATTTAGACAGCACTATGGGTGGGAAGAACCCTATTTGCAAATCTTATACTGTCTTGCCCACACTCGAGCTATCTAGTTTCTGGCCTTACTTGCATTTGAAGAGTGTATGTTTTAAGAATTATAATAATTTAAAAACAAACTACTGCTTATTATGAATAAGGTGGCATAAGTAAGCCCAAAGTACACGTGCAGTCCATAAGTAAATGTTTTTGAATCTTGTAGGTGCATTCTCTTTCTACTCACAGTCCTGGAGAAATCTATCACAGCTGCTGCACTGACCACTAAGGAAATGATTATGCAAATCTGGTTTCTGGTTTTATGGTTCAAACTGAGCAATACCTTTAACTTCTCTATCCCTGCTAAGCCTTCTTGTCTCTTTGAGATCTAGTTCTAGAATATTCCTTATTCTCCATCTATATTTATTTGTTCTTTCACATGGTCTTCTGTTATTTAGTTTTCTGATCTCAAACAGCTTTACACTGGTATTCCTGTCATACGCAAAGTCAGTGAATCTCTATGCAACATTTATGTTTATTTAGGTTATAAGCAGTTCTTAACAGTCCGGTGTTACACGTATACAGGTCAGACTCCCCTTTGCAGAGTACACGTGGGTGAGGATGGCTTCTTTTCCACCTTCATATTCCTGATAGATAGATGCCTCTGAAAACTCATGAGTATTTTAAACATATCCGTTAGAAATAAGTTGATGTGCCTTTAAAGTTAGCAAGTTTATGAATATCACATTGTTGGCCAAGATACTTCCTTGACAGGAGCCTAGGTGGCAATTTGGTGTTTGTGTCTTTTTTTTTTTTAACAATAAATTCATTGCCTGAGCATGGTGGCACACACCTGTAATCCCAGCACTCAGGAGGTTGGGGCAAGAGGATCACCCTGAGTTCAAGGGCAGCCTGAACTCCTGTCTCAAAACAAAAAAAAATTTTTTTAAAGTCATTTATGTAGCAGTGAACTGGAAAAACTAAAAACTGAAACTTTCTGAAGGAATATGAGTTGGTAAACACTGTATTCACAAAGTACTTCTCTGTACTACAAAATAAACCAATTTAAAATTAATCTAAAATTATAAATAGATTTTTTTGTTTTCTTCATAAGTTACATTATTCCAGTAATGCATTGTTTCAAATAAAAATTAAACATTAGTTTCAGTCCACAAAATATAAAGTCTAGTATTGCATGATTTTTTTTTCTTTGTCTCCTTTCCAGGTAACTTCTGATGAACTAAATAGCATAATTCAGAATATAATGACATGGGTCGTAGCTACAGTGACTAGTATATTATACCCAGCCATCACCAGGTATGAAGAAAGGTTGCAGAGTCACACATACCCAGGGTCTGATGAGTCCACCCTGTCTTCAGACAGTTCGAGCTTTTGCAGCACATGCAGTGAAGAGTTCACGTACCGAAGCTACACCTCTGCCACCGCTAAGACACTTCAGGCAGAGACTTGCACATTTGCGGCTAATATGTCAGCGAGGAAACCAAGCCCAATTTTAAAACCTCCTCCTGCCCAGGTGGAAAGAGAAGTTAAGGATAAGACACATCACAGGAAAGGACAAACTCTAACCTCTGAACTCAAATATAACAAGGCCCACTTGACCTATTCATACTCCACACTCAGAAGTTGTAGTTCCGATAGTCAACTTTTAGCATCTTTGCAAAGAGGCACAAAGAAATCTAAGGATGCTACCACTGAAACGGAAAGCTCAGTGAATACACTGCTGTGTGAAAGAAAAGCAAAAGCCATGGATGAGTTGAAGAATTTAAAGAACGTTTTTGTTAGCTTTAAGTGTCACTTGAAAGAGGAAACTAACTTGATTTTGGAGAGCATTTTTCAGGAAATAATGTCTGATTTAACTCAGGCGATTCCCTGCATTTCTTCTGTTACTGCTGAAGTTTCTGTTGACCAGTCAGAGCCTGAAAAAGAAGACTTGGTCTCCAGTGTTGATATGTGCTCATTAGCATCAGACATTGTAGAAAATGTATTTGATAAACTAGAATCTGCAGTTGAGAAAAAATGTGTTGAGATTTTCTCACAAGAAGAGTTGTCAGTCGACATGAAATCAAGTTTAACATCTAATGGGGACTATTTCCCATTATCAAATGGAAAGCCTTCAGAGGACTCCCTGCCTTGTACTGTGGAACCTATGTGCACTCTTGCAGAAGATATGGTGCATGGCATTTTAGAAAAACTGAAAGTCTTTGCATCAGTCAAGCAAAGTGAGCATTCTCTTGAAGATGCAGCTAAACATTCCTACCAGCAACAAAGGACAGACTCTTCCTACACCATCCTTCAAAGAGCTAATCAAAAGAGATCTGAACATGAAACGGCGAATTTAATTGCCAACGAAGAAATACACAACTTAATGTCAAATATTTTCTCACAGTCCTGTTTAGTTCATCACATAGAGGAGGCAGTCAGCACTATATTAGGTTATCTACAAACAGAACTTAATAATGACAGACTTCTTGCATCTGAAAAAACAATAGTATTCCTTCAGGTACTTGATGAGATCTTCACTCATCTCCACCACGAGCCGGTAAAACCAAGTGTCCAAAAAAGGAGACGATCTACACAGAGAAATTCTTCTGACATTAAGGAAAAATACAGGCTCACTGACACCACAGTGTCTAACAGTGCTAAGTGTAAAAGACCATGCCCTCGTGTTAATGTTCCCGGCATGGTTCTTTACTCTGAAGATGATTATGAAGAAATAAACAATATTGTGAAAAATGTGATTGATTCATCTTCCAAAGAGGAAAGAGCAAAATCACAAGAACAAACATCTAACCACTGGTTCACAAAGGCAAATGCTTCTTTTGATTACAAAAGAAATGCTAAACCACCGACAGTGTCTCCTCGCAGCAGCAGCAGCAGCAGCAGCAACAGCAAAGTTGCGTATCACGATTGGGAGTTAAAGACTGAGCTACCTCCACTTATCGATGAAGACATTTTAAAGGAGAAACACTGCCTGGATAGAGACATTTCAATTTTCAGCCGAGATGAAAAGCATCAGGTAAAAAAGGCTTCGGAGAAGACAGTTAAACATGTTATAACTGAAATGCTCAAGAATATAGTCCCTGTTTCTGCTGGTCGTCTAGGTAACAGAATTGGCAAAGAAAGCTCCAGTCTTCTCTGGGAAACATCCCGAGGGCTCTCACATCAGGAATGGATGGACCAGATGTTCTCTATGTCAGAAATAAATACCGTGGCTCAAGAAATAACAGATTCTGTGTTAAATATACTCTTTAAGGCATCGCACTCCTTGTCCAAATCCAGTAAAAGTTCTACTTCATCCTCAGTTCATCAAACCTTTCCAGATAATTCTGACATGTCCCACAGAGTCACGGAAGTGGCAAATAAAAAGCCACTAAAAACATGGTTTGATAGTGATAGGAAAATCAAATATTTATCTTTACATAATGTAGATTCTGCAAAGCCTTCCTGCTTGAAATCTGGAGAGAGTGAACCTAAATGTGTAGATAACATTATTGATAAGGTCACTAATACCATTTTTAAAAGGCTGAAGTTATTCGTCTGGCCAAAATTGCAAACAGAATTCAAACTTACATCTGCCAAGCAATCTTTATTGAAATCTCAACTTACTACTTACACAGCTAAAGTAGTAAACATTGTTTTGGATGCTATCCAGAATGAACTGGAACTCAGTAAGAAAAATGTAAATCTTAGGGACCTAGACCATAACAAATCCCATGCAAGTAAAGGGGTTTTGGCTGATACTGATAAGAAATTAGAATCTCTCATAGCAAATCTCAATGATGACAATATGGAAAGTCCAATATTAACTTGGATTTGTGAGGTGTTATTAAGTGGAAATGAAGATCAAACAAATGTTTCACTTCCTTCAGATAAGCCACGGTCTGCAACTTCATACAGATACGATCATACTGACAGACCAAACACTGTGCCAAGTAGACAGGATAAAGAAGCTTTTCATAAATATCTGGCTACTCCTTGTACCATCCACAGTACCCTGTACAGAAAAGACCTCAAAGAAAATGCTAATGTGCAGGTGTTAGACAGGATTGGCCAAACAGTACATGAAATGTTAGACAAACTGGTAGACACTCCTCCCGATCCTAAGGCATCCTTTGGAGGGCAAAAGAGAGAAAATACAAAGAAAGATCAGCAAATGGCTGCTGCACAGAATTCTAATGTTCAGGTCATTTCCAAAACAATTTTAGAATATATTCTTGAAAAGTTATGTAGTATTGACATGGATACCAGTTTGGCCAGTACTGAACTTAAAGCTGTCTCAGAATCTCCTGATATTGACAAGCTATCCTTTGCTTCAATTATTGAGGAAATGGCCAAATGCACTGACATAATATCCAGCATAATTTCCAGAAAGATACGGAAGGATAACACAGAGGTGACTAAAAGCAAAGCAAAAAGTATTTCTTCTGGGTCTTCCAAATCAGAGAGCTCCAAAGAAGCTCACCAAAACACACTGAAGGCTGCTGCTTCTGATATTCTTAATATGGTTTTCACTAACCTGGAAGGCTTTGCTAAAGGAAATTTAGAAATTCGAGATGCTATTAATGATAGCAATAAAAAAGACAATAAGGTGGACAGGGAAAGTAAAAGTAGTGGCGCTTTCCCAGACACGCGTGAAGAACCAATAATAGAGTCTGTTTTATACACGCAGGCAAAGAAGGTATCAAGTGCTCTTTTGAAAACCATTCAGACAGAATTAAATGGAAACTCAGATGATTTGAGGAAAAGTGTAAAAAAGCCATCACCTGAGACACGAGTGTTTATGGACATAGTCAATTTAATTTTAGATGTAGTATCCTCCGATTTGCCTAGTGAAACTGAATCCAAAGACAGAGACATCAAAATCTACCAGTACCAGCCAACTTATGGAAATTTTCTTCCTGGAGGAGCTGAATCAGATTCATTTCCAGAAGATGATGGGCAAGCAGAGAAAAAAGTCACTAGGGAGAGAAAATCACTGAGGCAGGAAGCTAAATTCTATTCTCCTAAGCAGAAGGTTCTAGAAACAAGCCTATATGAAATTGAAATGAAACTCACAGAGCCACATAAATCTCCAATCATCCCCATCATAAGAAATATTTTGAATGAAATTTTTCAGAGTAATTTCATCAATCAGTTAAATGTGCTGCTACTCTCCAACTCTCATTTTAGTTGCATTTCTCACAATGGTCATGAGTCTACTGCTCAAAGACCTGCTCAGTGTATGGGTAACATGATGGGACCTTTAGTGTCTGACACAGATGTGGTCATAGTGGCAAGCAATATTGTTAGAATTGTGTTTCATAAACTTTATACAGCTGCCATGACAGAAGAAAATGTTAGTGAAAACAGATGTAAAAGCATCACATTTTCAGCAGATGCTTCTTTCCGTGAATGTACCTATGGAGGAAACTCTGCTACTAGGCTGGACAGAAATCTTTGCACGCTACAACCCAGATTCAGTGTTGACAAGCAGAGCAAAGTAAATATGATCAAAGATATTGTACAGACAATATTTCAAAACTTAGAAACATTTGCTACTTTCAAAATAAAATCTCTTTTGTGTTCCCAAGTTAACTTCACAATCCCAGAAGTTTTACCTACTCAGCAAGATGAGGGTACACTAAGCAAAACATTGTCACCTGAAACTTCATATGCTGATGGGCAATTTTCCTTTCGCTCAATGGAGTCTAAGACCAATACATTTTGCCAAATCTCTTTGTCGAAATTAAATATTTATGCAGAAGAAGTGGCTAGAAAAATTTTACAGGGGATCAAACATGAGTTGGATAAGGAAAGAGAAAATTCTGTCTTAATTCATAACATTGTGGTTTCTGAAGGCATTGTAAGTCAAATTGTTAACACAGTGTTAGATATTATATCTTGCAAACACAGAGGTAACGACAACCATGAAAAAGAGAATGACCCTGCTCAGGCAGACGTTATTGAAAAGTTGTTCAATAAGACTGAGTATCAAAAAATACTTCAATTTCAAATACAAAACACCATTGAAGGCATTTTATGTGACATTTATGAAAAAACCCTGTGTGAGAATAATTCCTCATTTGCCACACCCACTCTGGAATATCACTTAGCTGATAAACGTTCAAAACCAAATTCTGAAATGTGTACTCAGGGTACAAATAAGATTTCCCCTGACCTTCTGGTTCGTGGGTCAGATGTCCTCTTGCTATGCAAGGAGGTAGTAGATATCGTTCTTCACAGCCTCGCTTCTGCTGCCAGGCTTGGAACAGTCACAGGGGATCCTGCTTTGGCAAGATCCTCCTTTTGTGATATGTTTTCAAAAGCAGAGTACCAAGCATCTCTTCTTATGGAGTCAGAAAGCAAAGGAAAACCAGAGTGTCTTCAATCTGCAAGTGACAAGAAAGCAGCACATGCTAATGATAATCAGACAGCTGTCGAGGAGCAAGAGGACCCCAAACAATCCGCTCCTGACCCATGTGCAGAAAGTGCTAACTTCATCGCGAAAACTATTTTCGATCGGTTACAAACTTTTGCCACAGAAAGAGTAGATTCGCTAATCACTCTTGCTTTTCAGCCTAAAGGAACATCATTTGTTAGTCCAGAATTGGATAATTGTAGACAAGATGACAGTGTTTCTCATGAATTAGACCATGTGGAACTTGATGCAAATGTCCCAAAAAGATCAACAACTAAAACTATTCTCAACCCAAAACTCACAGAACCCACTTTTGCCAGTTACAGAGAAAAAATTAGAGCCAAAATTCATTTATCACAAGCCAGCCTGAAGGAATATGCTGATATCATTGCCAAAGCTATTTTGAAGCTTATTAAAAATGACTTAGACTTAGAAATCCAAAAGATGCAGCCATATCCAAATGACATTTTATTCCAAAAAAATGTAATTGTGAGTGAAATCATAGACAACATCTTAAAGATTTTACATAATAAAATATACATAGAGGAAGTTAGTGTCTCCTCAGAGAAGACTAACTTTGCACAATTAACTCCATCAAATGAAATACCCCTGGGACAAAAAGAAAAGGAAAAGAACACTTCATTATCTCTGCTTACAAACTGTCCATTCGAACAAAACCAAGTGACATTTGAAAAGGAAAGCCAGAGAACTGTTTTGGAAGAAATATTTATGAGAAATGGGAAACCAGAACAAAAAGAAAAAATTGAATTGCTCAGAAAAGTGGCAGAACTTTTGAGTAAGTTACACCAAAGAGTAATGGAAGTCATAGGCCATTTGCTTCCATTTAATGAAGCCCCCCATGTTAATTCTAAAATTAAAACATCAGATAGAACTGGAAAAAGCTTCTCTTCATCACACATTAGCAGTATAGCAAGTGATATCATTGAAGGTGTTTATGGTAAGATGTACTCTGTTGTGACAGCATTATACAAAAATAATGAAAGTAGAGGCGAAGAAGAAACATCCCACAAGAATGATACCTCAGCAATGAAAGCACTATACTTTAGGGGAACTAAACAAGCAGGAAAAAGAAGTAATTCCCCTGGATGTGGGATACCAGAGGAAAGTCCTAACGCAGACAGACAGGATGTTTCTGCGTTAGGAAAGACTTTCCCGCAATATTCACCATTACAAATAGGAAAAGATTTAATCCAAATAGCCCTCAATAAGATCAGAGATTTTGTCTCACTACATCTAGAAGAGAACTTGTCCACCACGGGGTATACTGAGGAGCTGGGACTTTATAGATTGCAGAACTCTAAAAATAGCCTTAAGGACAGCTCTAAGCCAGGTTTTAAAACAAGTTTAAAAACAAGATCTTTGCATAAATTTAAACCAAAACCACATGCACGACCTAGTGGGGTTAAGGCAAAAAGCAAGGCCAACTTAAGTACTGGAGAGAAGACACTGAGAGAGGGGCACTCGAAGGCTTCCATTCGTCTGCCACACATCTTTGCCACAGGAGATGCCAAAAACTTACTGGAAACAAAACTCCCCCCTTGGGAGCTAAAAGTGTATGCCAAGGATATAATCAGCAATATTCTAGAAGCAATAATGAAAGACTTTGAAAGGGTGACACAAAGTAGAACAATGGCACGTATAAAAGCTTCACCATCTGATCAAATCACGGAAGCCAGCAAAGTAGTGAACTTGGTTTTGCAAGAATTAAATGCTACAAGCAACAGTTTGGCTTGTCCAATCAAATCCTCATGTCTGAACGATCTCAAACTTCCACAGCGGTGTTCGTATTCTCCTGCTAAAAAACAAGCATGCTTTTATCTAGAGGATGTTTCCTCACAGCTAGAACAGATTTTTCCTAAAGAAGGTATATTTAAAAAAATGTTTGACAGATGGCAAACAGATTCAAATGACATGGAAAATGAAAAACATGCTCTGTTGACAATAGCTGATACTGTTTTGACTGAAATTTCAATAAAAGCCAAAGACTTAGAATATTCTCTTTCACTTTTAAACCTGCCACTTCTTGAGCACCATGAAAGCAGTTTCTCTAATCAATCTAAAGAAGATTGTTCTAGAGCAGAGGACAGCAAAGCACAGATTACTATGTTTGGGAGAGAAATTGTTGAAATGCTGTTTGAAAAATTGCAACTATGCTTTTTGTCCCAGATGCCCACTCCAGAAAACAAAGTAACTCCAACGAATAAGAAAGAACTTAGCCTTGGTAAAAGTAAGCATGGTTTCCCAACCAAGCACATCAACAGCAATTTAGACATCAAGATGAAAGATCAAATTCCTACCACTTCTTACAAGCAAGTTACCCAAGAAATTATAGGGAGGGTTTTAAATCTGTTAGAGTCATTTGTGGACTTACAGTTTAAGCATATCTCTAAATATGAATTTTCTGAAATAGTGAAAGTGCCTATTGACAACCTCTTTCAAGTCCAACAGAGACGATTAAACAAAAAGATGTCACCAAAATTACAACCACTGAAAAACTTTTCTGATGAATGCAAGCCAAGTGCTGTTATTTCCAAAGAAAGCATACAGAATACTGTCCTGAAGGTACATTCATTTCATTCAGAGTTACTGACATATGCTGTTCATATTGTCTGTGACATGCTTGCTATAATCAAGAGCAAACTGGACAAAGAAATAAACCAAATGGGACCATCTTCCACTAATATATTGCAAGAGAACATTGTGGCAAGTGAAATCATTAGCACATTAATGGATCAGTGTACTCATTTCAGTGAGTCTTTGACCAGAAACCTTTCAGTGGAAAGTTCTTGCCAAGGAATTAAAAATACTTACCCTGTCAAGCAGGATGAACTTGCAAATAATATGAAAATGCCCACACTAGAGTTAGAAGACGCTTTGGGGCATGGTCTGCTGCAAAGAAGTGCACCTGGCTTAATGTTTTATTCATCGGAAAACATGAGAATAAAGGACAAGCTTTCATCCAATTTACCCTCATATGCCACATCTTCTGTAGAACACACCATCAAAAGTTTGGAATCATTGGGAAAGTCTGATTCAGAAGCTATGTCAGTATGTTCTAGAAATAAAGTTCAAGAACGTCACCAAGTGAAACCTAACTTGGGCCACGCTGATGAAACCATGGAAAGAAACGGCCCCCTGCCAGAAGGCAGTGTCTTACAAAAACTGTTTAAGAGAACAAATGACTCCACAGAAGCATCTTTACAGCAAGCCATGTCTTTCCTAGAAATGGGAAAAGGTGAAAATCCCAGAGTATTTCACTGTGGAACTCTAAAACCAGTTGTTGAGCCAAACCAAATTCACACAACTGTTTCCCCACTCAGAATATGTTTAGCTGCTGAAAATATTGTCAGTACTGTGCTGTCAAGCTATGGTTTTCCAGATCAACCACTCACTAATAAAAGCATGGAAACAATGAAACCATTTTTCATATCCAAACAAAACTCTTTCTCTGAAATGTCCACAGGACAAAAAGATAAAGCGGAGAGTTTGTTTAGAATGTGGACTGAAAGACTCAGCTGTGGGTCTGAAACTTGTGGGGAAGATTTTTCTTTATTGCAAAAGTGGCAAAACAAGACTCCAAAGATAAAGATAGAGACTCCCAAAGAAGCTGAAGTCATTGCATTTGCTGATCATGAACTGGGTCCAAATGAAATTCACTTTATAGCGATTCATGCCACAACATCTGTGATCACATATCTGAAGAACTTCAAAACTAGAGGTAAGCAAGAAATGACTGCTAAAATGTGTTATGTACTTGTACCAACTTTCCATGATAATAGTTATTATGCAAACATAAATCAGTAAAAATTTAAAAATTACATTAAAAAAATTTATGTGATTTAGGGAAAATACTGAAAGACTTATTTAAAAAATCTATCGAATATGCATTCTCAGTTTTTAAATGAAAATAGCTTTGAACGTGAAATGATTGTTTAACAGCTCTTTAATCTCCCAGGATGCTAAAAAAAAATAGTAAAAGGTTAAATATTTACATAGCTTAAATTGAAAGGTTTTGTTGTTTGCTTTTCCATATCTGTAGTTTAAAAAAAAATGAGACAATTTCAAAGCAGGAGATTTTGCTTGAGTGTCAGGCATGGATTCCAGTGTTTTCAAAGTTCTTACACATATTTCTGCCTTTGTAGTCTATTACTAACATTTTTGGAGTTGCAAACTTCTATTTTAGTCAAGATGATATTGTAACAAAACTCTTTAGCATCCTAAAAGTAAAACAAAATATAGTTTCCAAAGTTTTGACTAAAAATATTTTAAAATATTTATATGAGACTTCTGAGCATTGCTGGAGAGATTAAAGATTGTTTCACCAAACCTGTAAAATAATTCTATGCTCTAGAATTTCTAGCTTAGAGTCCATAACTGTCCAAGCAAGACAAATACCAACTTA
Source organism: Hydrochoerus hydrochaeris (assembly GCA_004027455.1). Classification (NCBI taxonomy): domain Eukaryota; kingdom Metazoa; phylum Chordata; class Mammalia; order Rodentia; family Hydrochaeridae; genus Hydrochoerus; species Hydrochoerus hydrochaeris. The sequence goes on along the minus strand of PVLA01002556.1, from coordinate 60,982 downwards.
TGACATAGTAGTTTGAGTTTTGATGCTATTTTCTAAATGTACTGGGTAAAATTAAGATTCCACAGCATGAGAAATATTTAAGGAAAACACCATTTATTTTTTCATTGGATATTTCTTTCCTTTTAGTGAGGTACTCCAAAGGTAACAACATGTGTAAAAAATTACCAGTATGTGAAGTTTTCAATATTTCCTTTAATGTGTACTAAAAGTGGCAATTTTTTTTCTGATTTTTTATTGCAGAGAAGGTATCTCTTGTTTCTACACTGTCAAGTAAAAACTATGACTCAAGACGGCCTCTAAGAAGCATGTACAGTCATTCTTCAGTTAATCAATTCTGTAAACATCTCACCGAGTCAGTCATTTGCCATTTAATTTCAAGTATATCTGATGGTACCATAGAGAGTAGAGAAAAAGACAAACTATGGGAAATCCAAAGTGTGGCGTTTAACAAGATTATTTTGATTTATTCTCAAGTATTTGAGAACAGATCAATATCTATTGGAGAACTTGCTTTAAGTATTTCTGAAATAATTACTGAGATTCTTGCAAATAATAACATTGTAGAGGCTGACACCAGACAGCAAATGTTTTCCAGCAAAACAAAATACATTTATTCTTCAGGAATAACTTCTGCCAACTTGGATGGTTTTTTTCAAGATCTCTTAACAGGAGTGATTCAAGTACTCTCTGAAGAAATAGGAATAAACCATCACTTTAAAAACCATGGAAGACACAAATCATGCTCTTTGCTTGGAAGCCATAATGGGTCTATTTGCAATAACACCAATACCAAGGAAGTGCCAGGCCCCAGAGGTTGGGAGTCATCAACTCACCAAATTGATAAAATTGTTCAGAAAAACAAGTTAAGTTATCTGGCATCTCAGTTAGACAGCCTTATGGGCAGCCTAAAAACTGATGAATCCAAAAAAGTAGTCAATAAAGTCTTTAATATTATTTTAGATTTATTTTTGCCAGATGAATTCCCAGATGGAGCTGTGGACTCTGGTAAAACAAAAAGATGTTTCTCTTCCCCAATCAATCAACAAGGTAGTAGCATCCTTAGAAATAATCAAATGCTGTCCCCCAAATCAATGTTTCTTCTCAATGTGGTATGTGAGAAGCTTATTAGGACACTTCTCAAAAAATGCACAGCCACTGCCTCTCTTGATGATGATCGCCTTGCTAGTGAAATATCAGCAGACGTACATCAACTTCTGAAAATACTTCAAAGGATAGAAGATGGAAATCTTGATTATCATAAGAGCTCAATGGACTGCAGAGAACTTCAAGGAGATTGCATGTCAGATCTTTTGGGAAATCTGGCAGAAATGAATCAAGATATATTGTCATCAGATTGTATGCTTACTATTATTTCTCACAGCTTGGTTAAATCATTGATGGATAAACTATCTCAGAGTTTACAAGAAGATCCTGAAGGTCCATTGTTTGAAAACAAATGTTTTAACCATAGAAGGAGAGAAATACAATCTAATTTCACAGAAGCCAAAAGACCAGAACTCACAGAATTTGGGCAAGGTAAAGACTCTTCAGGATTCACAAGTTATGACAGTGCTTCTTGGATGGGATTCCTAAATAATCCACTTGTTGTCAACTCTAAGATGCAAGTACCATTTAGCAAACAATTTACAGTAAAATCCTCTTCATGGTTATCTCTTAATGAAGAGAAAACAAAGGAAATGGATACAGTAGTCAGTCATAACACATATCAAAGAGATATGAACACAGGCATTTATTCAGCCACTTTTTTGGAGGAAATAATATCTGTGTTGTTTTTTCACTTCTCTACATGCTTGTGGGAAAGAAATGCAAACATCACTGAGGCCCAGCTCAATGCAATGAATACAATGTTTGTCAGCCAAGTAGTAAACAAGCTTAATAATGCTCAAGTCACTGTTTTGAGGAACGCGGAAGAAAGGCTGTATTTTCCACCAATCCATAAAGAAATGGTGAGGAAGATTGTTGACTCAGTTTATTATGATGTTTTACACAAATATGAATTGAAAGTGACCCGTGGTGGTGATCTGGCATGTGAAAATAGTTCAATAGCTCATCAAGTAGCAAATGGTATATTGTTAGAGATTTTAGATTACCAACTCCCATCTTCTCTCAAGGCAAACCTCAGAATTCAGTCCTACTACCCTCTTGAAGCTGAGGTTATACTGCAGAAGCTTCAAAGCAACCTAAGAAATCACACTTTCCAAGCTGGGTCTTCAAAAAGCTATAGCACCATGTTGCCATACTCATTTTTAGAAGATGTCATCAGAAGACTTTTACTTCAGCTCAACTCTCTATCTGTTAAACCTTCCTCTTTGGAAAAAACATGTGTAACGAGTTCAGATTTTAATAAAATGTCCATCTGCCTAGTAAATAAGGTGGTGTCAGCCATTTCAAGACATAAAATCTGTTTTACTAGCTATAAAAATCAAGACCTCTCTTCAGAAAAGAATCTCCAAAAGATGGTAGACTCTGTTTATGACAGTATTTTACAGATGTCTGACTCTCTTATTTCAATACAGAAAAGCATAGCTAGCCGAAGCCCAATTATGATGGATCGTATAGCCAGTTTTATTATCCAAGAAATTATTGACTGTCATCTTCAACCGTTTTTGTATGGAGAGGTTTTATCACATCCAGGATCTCCACTGGATACAGTATCTATTATGGTTAAACAGGTTCTTGACGATGTCCTAGAATCACACAGACCCCAAAAGCCGCCACCTGTAGGTATTTCCCCAGATGTATTCATAGGAGAGATTGTTGCCAAACTTTTATCAAAGATTTTTAGTCCTAGGTCTAACACTGAATTTGAGCTGGAAAGCATGACACAAAGAATAATAAACTCTGTGAATGAGTATTTTGACAAAGGTGGAATTCACATTTTATATAGTGACAAGAAGTCTTCCCTCTCTCTAGATACAGATATCGTAGATGAACTCGTCACCTCAGTTTATAAGGATGTGTTAAACCAGTATGGACTAGACCCTAATGTTAATAAAGAGACTGAAAATAGTGATGTATTCGTGGAAAATATAACTAATTTAATTGTAGCAGCTATTTCAAACTATCTTCTCCATCCATTGTTTTCTGGAGATCTGTCGACTTCATCTTACTCCTCGTTGATGGCTGAAAATATTGTTCATGACATCCTTAGTGACATAAGTCAACCAACCAGCTCAGACCAGAGTTTATCTCCTTATAGGACCTTACTGCCATATACATTCTTAGAAGATATGATCAGTGTACTATTATCAAAATTCTTTCCTGCTGCATCTAGTATGGTTTCGTACAGAGAAACTCCACAAGATAAATCAAAAATGAGTTATAATGAAATTGCTTCCAACCTAATCAGTGATATTAGGATGAAAATTTCCCAACATGAAATTCAGTTTTCAAAAGACGAAGAAGAAATCAAGTTTGTTTATTCAGAAGATGATGTTCAGCATCTTGTGGACTCAGTATTCAACAATATTTTACAAAAATCTAAGTCCCAAGAATCACTGGAGCAAAATATTATAAGCACCAATGATGCCCTTATTGATAGAATAGCAGCTTTCATCATCAAGTATGTCTGTGAACAACACCTTCAGCCATTTTTGAATGTAAATTCATCCTCATCCTCCTCCTCTTCCTCCTCCTCTTCCGCCTCTTACACACATTTCAATGATAAGAAACAGCAGTCATTTTATGCCAGTGTTTATTCCTCAACTTTTTTGGAGGATGTTGTATCTGGGGTTTTAAGCAAAATATTCCACAGGGTAGTTGGTATTGTGCAAATGGAAACCATGAGAGATTCCGATGATGAATTTTTTGATAAAGCTAAGAAACTCATACATTTGGTAACAAAGGAATTCTCAAAAGCTCAAGTTACCATTATAGAAAATGCTGAAGGAAAGTTGAGTTTGCCTCCAGTGGAGACAGATGTAGTAAAAAACATTATTGATGCAGTATACAGTAGATTTTTAGATGAATATGAAATGGAAATCAGGCCTCATAAAGATTTTCTAAGTGACACCGGCATACTGGCTGCTCGAATAACTAAAATCATCCTGACTGAAATCTTTGATTTCCAAATTTGTCCAGATCTTATAGCAAACCTGTCTTTTAAGTCTTGTTCCAAACTCTGTGAAAATGTTTTGATACATAAAGTTCAACATGATATTGCTAAGTCAAGATTCCAAAGACAGGCTTCAAGGATGTATACTACTCTGCTATCACAAAACCATTTGGAAAGAATAGTCACTCAGCTTGTCTCACAGACATTGACATCTTCCACAGAACACCCAGATACTGCTCCGTCAGACGTAAGTGATACAGTCATAAAGCTGATAAATGAAATCATGTCAATAATTTCAAAAAATGCAATATGCATCACCAAACATGGAAATGAAAACCAAAATACAATTTCAGAAAAGGATATACAATCTATGATTGATTCCATCTATGCTGATCTTTCTCATTCAAGTATATACAAGTCTCTCACAAAAGATAAAAAAGGCATACGTAACATACCTATTTCAAAAATAGCAAGTTTTGTAATAAAAGAAATCTTTAACCATCACCTACAGTCATTTTTATCTAGAGATAAACCTCTTCTTTCAGCTTCAGTTGATCAGATTTACAAAGAAAAAGCAATAGATCCTAAGCAAAAGAGATGGTCTTGCATTGTGAACTCAGCTGCCTTCTTGGAGGAAGTCATTTCTGAGCTTTTATGCAAAATTCTTCAGGCATTCGCACACAATGACTTGGCTTTTGAAAGCCCAGACATATCAAAAGTCCAAATTACTGACATTGTTACAACATTAGTAAAATCAATTGTTCTAGAATTCACCACATCAGAGATTAGAGTAACAGATAACTTAGATAAAAACTTGTGCTTTTCAGAGGAGTATAAAGAAATGGTTCAAGAAACTATCAACTTAATTTACACAAAATTATTAGATGAATGTGGTTCTTTAGTTCAAGTGTATAGGGCTATACAAAGTGACAGTACTTGTTTTGGAAGAAAAATATATCATTTGCTATTGGAGGAAATTTATGATTATCAAGTGCAGTCATTAATTTCAGGAGAATTAGTGTCCTCTGGCCGTTCTTCCCTTCGAGCTGATAATATCATCAGAAATGTACTCAGCGTCATCTCGAGTGACAGCAGTGCCTTGCCATCATTTGTTACTGTACTTCCTCATTCTCTTTTAGAAGATATGATTTACAAGCTCCTGCTGCATATCTTTCCTCCAGCTGACACTGAAAACAAACTAACAGAAGAAGAGCTTAGTCCCGATGATGATTTTTCAACTGTAGCTTCAGAAATGACTGATGAAATTATAAAAGAAATTTTTGAACATGAGATCCGACTTGCTGCTGCAGTGGGAAATGCAGAAAGTACACAGTTAGAAGTCCTTGAAAATTTGGTTGATTCCGTATGTAATAATATTTTGAATAAACGTGAATACCAGGCTGAAGTACAGAAAGATGCAGGCAGAAAAGAAGGATCATTTCTCAGTAAAATAGCTGCCTTCATTATGAAGGAAATTATGGATCATCATTTACAACCATTTTTACATGGCGAAGAATCATCTTCCAGTAACCCATCTGATTGTAACCATGCCTCTGTAGTTGCCAAATCTGGCAAAGAGATGTCACAGGTTTCTCTTTTTTCAGCTACATTTTTGGAAGATGTAGTCGTTGACCTTGTTCACAAATTTTTTTCTTTCTCAGATTGTAAAGATTCTAAGAAAAGAGCAACATCAGAGCCAGATATTGTGAGCTTAGCTATCAAATTTGCAAATGCTCTCCTAGGAGAATTTAGAAAAAATGAAATTAAAGTCTTACCACAAGCTGAAGAAAAATTTTCTTTCCCACCAATTGCTAAAGAAATAGTTGCTGACATATCCAGTCTTGTATATGATCAATTCGTAGGGAAATTTGGATCTAATGATATTCAGAAGCATGGTAAAAGTAACATTGTTGTAGAAATAATTGCTGCTTTAGCCCAGAAGGCAATCTCTGCATTCAAGATTCAACCACTATTCTCAGGAGACTGGTCTTCCACCTTCTTTTCATTTTTAAACCCAGATACCATCACGCAAAGGGTTCAACATTTACCACAGGACACCTCTATGCAGATAGCTAGATGCTCAGAAGAGAACCAACTTACTTTACCAGAGCAGTTATATAAACAGACTTCCTTAAGCTCAGATCAGAACAAGATGATAGTTAGTTTGGAACAAAATAGAGGTGCAATGAATAGAAAGAATTTCCACCTTAAAGAACTCTCAGTAAAAAAAGAAGACATCCCAAATCCAGCACTTACCCCTACCCCTACCATTATGGAAAGCAGCATGATTCATGTAATGTCAGGCTCATCTGGAGGGATGGCGCATAAAAAGAAAGAGGAAAAAAAGAAACTGAGTATTTTGACTCCAAAAAATAATAAAAGTGCATCAAAGGTTACTTCTCCAGCTACCAAGGAAAGTAGGAAGGAGCCAGATTTGAGAAAATCAGTTAAAAATCACGCAGTTGAAAAGAAACAACAATCAATTCCAAAAAATGAGTCACAGGGTAGTAAAAGGCAAACATGTTCTTCAGTTGTTCCTGATACAGAACAGGAGGCTGCAGTACCTGAGTCAGATTTTCAAATATACAAGGATAAGAGTAGGGACAATATCAAGCAAAGTTCAGTAAAAGAAAATAATCAGGACTTTCAGTTGTCTTCTTGGAAGCCCAAGATGAAAAGTACTGAGACTACCACAGAGAAAACTCTGAAAATGATGAAAAAGTCAACAAATGAAGAAATGACAGACACTTCTACTGAAATAGATATGGAAGATCTAATCTCAGATTATGAAGCCGTTCAAAACATCATTGAAAATATTTATGGGAATGTTTTAGAAAGGTCTTCTCTTCAAGAACCATCAGATTTTTCAAAACACAGATACAGTAAAATCTCCCCCGGTAATAAAGCACTGATTGTGATTCCTGCCAAGGAGTCTGACCAGTTTGTTAGGACAAAGAGTTTTTCTTCTTCAGTTAACAAAAAGGACTGGGCCAAAGAGGCAGGAAAGAATGTGAAAGAGAGACAGAACGAGAAAGAAAACAAAAGTGAGAAAGAAAAAGAAAATGAGAAAACTACACAAAAAGAGAAAGTAAGAGAAAAGAAGTTTGAAAGTAAAGCTATGGAAACAAATCATCCTCAGTACGTACCAGAAAGTAAACCTGGAATTTTTCTTGCTGATTTTTTAGATGATGTCATCATTGAAATAGTTAAGGAACTGATGTTTTCTTTCTCACCAGAAATGGAAATATGTGAACAAACTCTAAATGTAAATGAGTATCAGAATCAGACTGAACTCTATGACACAGCTGTGAAACTTACCCAGTCACTGAAAAAGGAGTTTTCAGATGTTCAAGTTACAGTATTATTTAGGCACAATGAGGGAAATCAGTTTTTCCCACATACAAGTAAAGGGTCTTCAATTCCTGTAGCACCTTCTAGGAATAAAGTATCAACTACAGGTGAAACATCATCAAGCATTAAGATAAAAAGTGTAGATAAAATGCCAAATGTATATGACAAAGTCTTTCTACCTGAGATACCTTTCCCAGACAAATTACCATTAATTGATAAAACACTGGTCAATAAAGTTGCTCACTCTTCTATTTGCAATATTTTGAAAGAATATAGAACTCAAGAAGCTCTTTATCAGGACATTAAAAATAATGAGGACAATTTAGTAAAAAGGTTAACTAGTGGAGTGATACATGAACTTTTTCAACATCAGCTTAACTTGGTATTCTGTGATGCGGCTCCAATTCCAGCAGGTTTGCCTCTGGACTGTAAAGATCTTGTTAAAAAGCTTGAAAAAGTGCCCCAAACAGCCAGTAAAGAATGTCAGACAACATCACCATATACTGTAATGTTGCCTCATCAATTTCTAGAGGATGTGATTTCTACCCTTTTATCAAAAATTTTCTCAAAAATGTCCAACACCATCATCAAAGGAGAAACATCTGAGAACAAATTTTCCACAGAACTTGACTTCCTTCAAACAGAGTTAGTACGTAAAATTGCTGCAGAGATTTCCAACAATGCAGATTTGATTGTACAGTACGTAGAATCCTTGCATCCCAATGATGATGAAATTATTGAATTGGCAGTTCAGTCCATTTATAACAATCTTTTGCCACAATTTGGATCCCAAGAAATTATACAAAACTGTGCATCAAATGGATGCAGGCATCTTTCAGAAGCCATAGTTGACCTAGTTCTAAGAGAAGTGGCTGGCAATCAGTTGCAGAACTACTTTTGTGGGGAGTTAACTCCATATCAGTGTGCAGAAATTGACAGTGTTATTGAAAATATCCTTTCCAGTGTCCTCCAGACTACTTCAGCTAAACCATCATGGGCTTCTAAAGTGTCTTATAACATCATAGAAGAAATTGCTGTAAAGTTTCTGTCAAAGCTCTTATCTGTGTTTCCAAAAGTGCTTAAGAAAAGAACCAAATCTCCGGAAACTGAAATACAAAAAATAAGCTCAAAAATACTGAATTCATTCCAAGAATTTATCTGCAGAAGTAAGATCAAACTTACAAAGCCTGCCAAGGAATCACCTACTGTATCTTTAGATGACAGCGAAGCTATTGAAAAAATAGTTAATTCTGTTTATACCAGTGTTTTAAAACACTCTGGTTCCCATACTTCTGTATTTAAAGATTTAATGGGTCAAAGTAATGTCCTTTCTGACATAATAGGTTTTTTAATGGTGAAAGAAATTTACAATTCTGAATTTCAACTTCAAGTAGAAGAAGAAATCTCAGATTCAGAACTAATTCTGGAAGCTGTCAAAATCATGGAAAAAGTGGTCAGAATTGTTGATAAATTAAAGTCCCAGGAAAACTCTTTATCTGAAAAATGTTCTATGTTAGATACCAAGGTTTTAGAGGAAGCATTGGCCTTGTTCTTGGCTAAACTAGTAAGATTACCTTGTGCCTCACAGCAAGATTTATACTACTTATCAAAATCTGACTTGAATAAGGTTGCATCACAACTGATAAAATCTGTAACAGCTGAAGTTTCTAGAAGTAATATTAGTCTAGTATCTGGTGAACCTAAAGAATCCTCTTCAAATCAAGAAGAAATGGACATGGTTTTCCAGGTGGTTGATTCTGTTTACAGTAATATATTGCAACAATCTGGAAGCCATGAGGAACTTCATGACATAAAAGATACAAACACAGTCCTCTCTGAAGTAGCCAGTTTGATTATCGATGGTGTTTCGAAAGTTTCATTAGATAGGGTTAGCTCTGCACGCTCATACAGTGGTATCTTTCAAGATCTGGACATTGATAGAATCATTGAAAAGACAGAAAAGCATGCTGAGAAAATGACGGATGACAAAAAGTCAGGGGCAGATAAATCTGGAAAAGGCTCAGTTGCAATAATTCCACATGTAGGAAGGAAAGCAATCAAAGTAGACCCACAGATTATTTCCCAGCACTTAGCAGTCATCTCTGTAAAGACTGAACCACTTGAGAAAATGAAGACAGAATGTTTAAAAAGAACTGGACATAGCATAGAGGAACTGAGACGAGCATCTATAGATGGGCAAAGTTACCCTGCCACAAGGCCAGCTGGTTCAGAAAACAGAAAGAAAGAAAGGCGTACCTCTCTGAATAACACAGGTCGACTGGATATAAAACCCTATGAGGTAAGTGCTAGGTAAGTGACCCTGAGACCTGGTTGTATAAATTTCCTTCCTCAAACAGTTGTATGGGAATGCATGTTTGCAGTTGTTGCCATCTCATGACTCTAAAGAAACCTAATCTTGTATGGTTGCATTCGTTCTTCATTATGGCTATCGAAAAAAATACTCAAAATAGGGCAGTTAATAGAACATCAGGATGTATGAGACTATCTAAACAATTTTAGTTCTCACATTTAAAGCTCCACAGCTGTGTTCTTTTTCTTTAATAACATTCATCAACAAGGATTAGCCTGAAAGCTTTAAATTACATTTGCTGTTATGATGTAAATTGAATTACACTGATATTTCTCATTTACTGTGTACTCTTAGGATTACCCAGTTTTCTTTGTTTTCTGTCTCTGTTCCAGACCCCGATTCCCATGGCTATTTTTATGAAACGGTTTCTGTTTGATTTAGATATAGCTGTGCCCTGTCACCCTGTACCCAGGCCATGAATAAATTACATCAACTGAGATTTCAAAATGTCAAAAATGATTTTCTTTCTCTTAGAAAACCACTAGTGAAGAAAGCAAAATGGTCCGGCCCATGTGTCAAGTTATCATAATCCATGACTCATGTTGATTTTTATTTTTAAGCATCTCGCATTTATGATGGAACTTTGCTGTGTGGAACTTTGCTGAGGGGGACAGTCAGTGCCCTGGAGGTGGCCTAAACGGAGTTTTCTCCAACCATGTTCCTCAGAGGATAACCTAGGAATGAATTTTTTCAAGCACTGTCCTGCATCCTATTGAACTAAGTCTCAAGACTCGCACATAAGTTAATTACGTCTTTATATTGTAAAACTCAGATGCTGGGATTGGTGTGAGCCGAGCCTCCGTTAGTAATCTTTATCCTTAGTGCTTTGGAGCGGATGATGATGATGGTGCCTTCCCGCTTTCAATTCCTCTTGCCTCTAGGCTGCCAGTACACTGGCACAAGCTTAGTGGTATTCAATTATATATAAATAATTACTTGGGAGTAAAATTGTTGTGAAAATATTGTAGAAACTCAAAATCAGGTTTAAGTTATAGAATTGTTTGTAACAAATCCTACTGCTATATAGGATTTGTAATATCTTGCAAAGATATTTGTAAACCACAGGGAACAGAAAGTGAGTTTCTCAACAAGAACAATCAACTGTGTCTTTTTAAGAGAAAGAGAAGCAAACTTGGCAATGGGGACAGGGCGGCAGCTGCCATGGGTAAGTCAGTTAGACATACAGAATTCATGCAGAAATCTGCATACAAGCATGGTCTACTCTTAACTAAGGCAAACACAAGTACAAGACAAAAAGAGAAAAGGATTAAATGCTAGTCTACACACTTTTTAGTTTTCCTGAGAATTTATTCTCAGCTTTGAAATACTACAAATTCTCAACTTTTCAGACATTTGCATAGTAAAAAACGATGCCATAACAAATGCCAAAGCCATGTGGAATTTCAGAATTTCTAGACCATTGTTTTCTATGCTGTAATGGATAATCAAAGTTTATTGTTTGGATCTTTTGAAAGAATTACTGTGAATAATTTGTTTCCACAGAAGGTATTCCTTAAAGCTCTCATTATCTAAAAGCTATCTTGTAAAGTCACAAAGGAAGATTGAGCCTAAAATTATTGAGTAAGTGTACAGGTTCTGGTACATGGTTAAAGCCATTAAAAATGGGGCAATTCTGTTACTTAATTATAATAGTCTTGTCTTTGATGACTCCTTACTTGAAAGTGGAAATGAATATTTGACCAGGGAAGTGAGAAGACATGAAGGTTTATGCTTTCAAGAATGTTTTGGACAATATTTCTGAAAGATCAAGGGTGGAAAGTTATGAAGCAAAAATTCAGATTCCACACATTTGGCTACTCATTTTTATAAATGATGATCAGGAAACATCTTACTTATTTTCATAAAATTGCATGTATTTAAATTTCTCTATGATCAAATACTTAGGATTAAAAAGTCCTATCTGCTTCTATCACAACATTTTAAAGATAAATGACAAAAATTACTAATACAGTTACTTTGAAAAAATATAAAGTTTAAGCAAAATAGAATCCATATTAAAGTTGATTTTGGAATATAATATGAATGTGAAAAAATGCTAAATGTCGGAAAATTGTTTTTTGTGTCTTTCTCAAAAAATAGTACTGATATGCCAGTCAATGGCCTTTTAAGTTTTAAGTTAACCTTTGGTTGAAGAAAATCATAAGAAAATAACTGTCTCATGATTGTCATAGAGGAAAAGTGATTGCGATGTTTCTGTTTAATATTCGTTGCACCTTCAATTTCAGGCTGTTTGCAGAAATTCATTTCAAAATATAAGAAAGCCTGATATCTCCAAGGTAGAGCTTCTAAAAGATGTCCAAAACAGAAAAGACCTCATCATTCGGTTAGTGGCTCATGATATTTATCAGGAAGAGGAAGACAGTTTTACAGAAGGTGATACAATGTACGATGAAAGCGAAGTTGTTTTAGGAGAGTATTTTGGACAAAGGACCATAGGAGAACTGTCTGAAGATGAAGTGAAAGGACTCAAGAAAGTAATACAAAGCAGAGATATTTCTTTTATGCCAGCAGCCACCACAAGCAGTGTGAAATGCTCTCAGTCTACATCCACCTCAAATGCTCAGGGTGTGCAACGAGCTTCAAACCAAACAGAACCTAACAAGGTACAAGTTAGCAGAATTGCTGGTGAGTGCAGCATGACACCTTCCAAAAGCTTGACTGAAACACATGCTGCCAGAAAGAAAAAGCCACACCAGAAGGTAAGTGACTGCCAGTGACAACAAAGAATAGAGACGTTCACAAAGTCTACCTAACAATATATCTTGGTTAGGCAGAAAAGGATATGAAAATGCATTATTTGTCTTCCTAACACCCTAAATATTTACAAAGTATGTAAAATAAGATACACTAATGAAACTCAGCTAAGGAAAAGAAGGTAATGCAAAGAAAGCTAGATACATGAAAAGGTGAAGGGAAAATAGAAAATGAAAACCAATTAAGAGAAATATAAGGTAATTGCTTAAAATTATATATTCCAGCCCTTTTTATATTTGGGCTGCACACTGAACATTACTTAGAGTCTCCTGCCAAGGGATGGGATCTGAAAGCTGGTTGAGATAGAAAGAAGTTTTAAAAGTCCGTAGAAATTGACATTATTGCCTAGCAACCACAGTAGTACCAAAGAAAGATAAAATAAAGAGGGAGGGAGGGATTTTTTTTTCTTTCTTTCTTTTTTGGTCCTGGGGATCAAACTCATGACCTCGCACTTGCCAGGCAGGCACTTAGGCTGCTGAGCTAAATCCCCAGCCCTGGGAGGGATGTTTTGAAGTGTTTGAATTCTTTGTCCGAAGAGGCTGCAATCTTTGGACATGTTGCACACCTATTTTTCTAAAACAATGGTCTGCCATCTTGTTGAAAATAATTTTAACATTACCCTTGCGATCAGCCACTAATTCCTCTCTCACCATACTGAGTAGAACTTCTTAAAGGTTCCAAAACCTCAAGGGGCGCTCTGGGCTTCAACGACTTTCTGGGTTTATCCTTGTCTGAAAATGTGTTCTATTTCTATTTTCATAGAATACATAATTCAGATTCCCTGATGAGACAGTTTTGAATTGATCATTCACTTGATGTGATTCTCAGGTTAACACAAAAACTGAGAAGAACTAGAGAAAACAAACAGATATAACTTAATTCAGGAGGACATATTTTCCCAACATATAGACCAGGCTAATGTGTTATGATTGAGCTTGTAAGTTTCTGGATTGACTAGTTGTATCTCTGTTGTTCTTATTTTTAAACTTAGTAAAGTACGATGAAAATATATTTGAAGTTTAGAAATAGAAAATTATTTTCTTCAAACACTTTACTAGGTTTATGTTTTAAAATCTATTCAAAACTCAGTCTCATAATTTAGAATACCTTCACTGATCACCTCAAAAGAACCACATTAGAAAACCACATTTCAATTAGAACTGCAGAGCTCATACATCTTTTAAGTAATCTCTGAAACTTTCTTTCATTAAAGTATAGGTTAGACTGCAAAAAAAATCTAATAATAGGAAGAAGTACACATAAAATTCTACTTTGCATAATGCCTGATTTTCAAATTTGCAGAAAGAAGAGAATCTTGCTACTGAACCGACACACCACTTCATACACAGAATCATGAGTACATCTTCCTACAACCAAGAAGATCTCATATCATCTTCCAGGTAAGTGAAATTAAAGCAGTAGGAACATAGAACGCTTTGTATAGCACTTGGGGAGGAATGAGCTGCCTGGTAAAGCTGTAACAGTGTAAATGTTCAGCCTCAGACTGTCCCTTACCTGCCGTTCCACCGTCTCTGACTCCTCTTTACTTATGACAACCTCTCAAGTATTCCTTCTCTTTTGCATGACATAAGTACTTACAAGCAAGACATAGTTTTATTATTTTTTACTTTTATTTTTCCCATGTTACTGCCTAAGAATAATATGTGAGATATATTTAAAATATCAAGTGAAAGTTAATCATTGCTTTTATATATATAATATCACACATAGGCATGTCAGGTTGACCATACTCAAGAGCTGTGTATGGTGTTTCAAACATAAATTTTCTACCAGTATGTTAAATATTTCCAACCTTCTTAGCTTCCCTCGATCTCTAATTATATCTCCTCCTTTTTTCTTTTTCCTTCCAACCCTACAAATAAACTCTCAAATCCTCTTTCTACTGCTCTGGAAATAAAAAGTCCTATCTTTTTTCTTTCTTCTTCTATTGTCTCTTTTCTTTTCTTTACTTCTTTCTAAACATTTTTCTTCTTTTACTTCTTTCTTTTTCTTTTTCTCATTCACAGTGTAACCTACTTGTTACTAACCCATTGTCGTCTTCAGTTATTAAATAAAATATGCAATTATTAAAACAAGTTGTTAGTTATATGTTGATACCTAGTTATTTCTGTAGATGTTGATACAACTAGAACTGATCCTAAGACATTGAATACATTGAATAGGTGAATCAACACTAAAGCATATGCAAACCCAAGGTTATATAATAAAGTGATAAGCATTAAATATGGAGATTCCACAGTATTGACAGAGCTTTCTGTATAACTGATCTTCAACTTCTAGTACAAAGACTCTGAAATATGGGCAAATAAAGCAGAAAGATACTTCAAAATAGTCTTAACTACCCATAAGCTGCTCTCAGTAGCACTGAAGGGGAGCAACTTTCAGACAAAGATTTTACAAAACAAGTTCTAAAATATTTAAAGAGATCAAGAGATATATAAGGCAAATAATGAGATGTTCAGTGAGCTCAAAGGAGATATAAATAGTTGAATGGCTCTATTTAAAAGGTTGATAAATGAGATTAAAGGAGACACAAATACATGAATGAACACTTTAGTAAATTATTTGAGATTACAAAAAACAAGCAAAAATGTTGGAAGTAAAAAATAAAGTTCAAAACCATGGATGTAGATATGAACAATCAAAGGAGAAAACATCAGGATTTAAAGACTAGAATGTAGACACAGTGATACTCTAAACAAGAAACCATGAGAGATTAATTTAGGAAGTCCCAAATGACTCTAAAAGAATAAACTTAAAAATTATAGATATCAAGAAGAACTGTAAAAATAAAATTCATGGTTTTAATCAAAAATAGCCTCCAGCCGGGGATTTAGCTCAGTGGCTTAAATGCCTGCCTGGCAAGTGTGAGGTCATGAGTTCGATATCTGGTACCAAAAAAAAAAAAAAAAAAAAAATGCAGTTCCTCTTTATTGTTGAACAGATCTGTTTGCACTCTCACTGCTTTAGTGCCTACTTTGTGTGCTTTAATCCTGTAACTTGAATAACTATTTCTAAAAGAACAATGTGTAATGTATCAACTAGTGATTTCTTACTATTTATCTTCTTTTCTTGAAATTCTGTAATATTTCTACCTTTTTCCTGTTTTTTTTTTTCTCTTTAAATAAAAAAATGAAAAAAAAATAGCCTCCAAAGCTTCACGTTTTTGGAATGTGATTGAATTTTGGTGTACTACACCTGACATGCTGTTCACAGGGTCTGGTCAGAAGAGGTGGGTCACTGAGGCCGTAACCTGGAAGCATATGTCTCAATATCCATCTCGTTTCTTACCTTCTCTACTTCCTGGATGCCATGATATGAGCTGCTCTTCTCTACTCAAGCCATTCTATCATGCTGATGCCCTCACAGGGACTGACATATCTAAAATATGAGCCATATAAAACTCCTCACCTTCTAAAAAAAATACAGGTGTTGGGTATTTTATCCCAACAATGAATAATGTTACTAAGACAGATTTTATACCAGAAGAGGGATCATTGTGATACAGACCGTGTGGTTCAGAAACTTTTTGAACTGGTTCATGGAAGGAGTTTGGAAAATTTTGGAGATGCCAACTAGAGAAGCATTAGAATTGTGTGAGCTGAGCTTGATGGGAGTTTCTGCTCAGGGCTCAGAAGAACACTGCATTCAAAAAAAGGTAGCCAGTAAAGATCAGGCTAGAAGCCTGAGATGGGAGCAAATACTTCACAGAAAATTGAACTGGTGACCCATATGAATTGTTCTCCGGCAAAAAATTTGTCTACATTTTTCCCATGTCCTGAGGCTTTGCAGAAGTCTGATACTAAGGATCGCAGACTAACTCAATTCAAGGCAGCCGAACAGTTAGGGTGTGACACGGTTATTTTTGGTGAACTTTAGCTAAATAAATACTGAAAATTAGGAGAAAAATGTCCATTTAGAAAGTTTTCAGTTTTGCCAGAAGGGAGTGCACACAAGGATGGACCAGAAGAGAGCCTGACAGCTGAAAGATTAGTACTTAAGCAAAAACCAACCTGTCCTTTCAGTCAGGACAATAAGAAAATGGGTTTTAAAGCTTTTAAGGAACCAGGAAGACTCCTTAATTTGTAGGCTCAAGAATACAAAGCTAAAGACTTTGCTTTGAGAAGAGAGCCACATGGCACAATGCTTGAGGAGGATTGGCTGTAGGAAACTGATTCCCTAAGATTTACTTCATAGTCCAGTTATCCAGGTTCTTAGAGGCTGCATCAGTCATGATTTAAGGGGACCTGGCTACTGTGCAAGCTGTCAGAATTCCTTGCTGTCATTCACATGGTACATGCATGAACAGTACGATAGCTAAGTGGTCAGAAAATCTTCCAACCAGATTTCAGAAGAAGGACTGTGAGGTGTTACTGAAAAGGCAATGAATAAAGCTGTGAAAGTAAGGCTGAAAGTGTCATCTCCTCCTCCTCCAAAAAGTTGCAAAAGCCAGAAACATGAAATGTCCGAGGAAAGCCACAATAATGAAACAAATCTCAGCCCAAGAGAGAAATCAGGTAGGCCACAAACACCAGCAGTGATGCAGAGGTGGAGTTGCCTAAGCCCGTTAGAGTTTCCATCTCACCACAGCTTGCCCTGGAAGCTAGACATGGTGCTAGAAGATCTAATGAATGTCTTGCTGTGTTTTGGTCTTGCTGCGTTCTATACCCTTTTTAACTTTTGGGGCAGGAATGTTTATCCTGTTGTCGTATGTTTGAATATTTAATTTTTCCTTTAGTTTTCATAAGGACTCACAGCCAAAAGTTTTCTAATAATCTCAGAGGAGGCTTCAGATTTAGAATTTATGCAATGCTGAACTGTTCAAATTTGGCAGCTCCTAGAGATGGACTAAATGGATTTTTCCTGAAGAGATTTGCATGTGTCTTTTGGGAGCCAGGGGAGGAATGTTATCCTTTGGATCTAAAGTGGACCCCCAAAGTCTTATGTGTTAGGAACCCAATTTGATTATGGAAGCATGAGAGCTGAATGTTCTGTTAGGAGTTATGCTCTGGTCAAAAGATCCAGGTCACTGTGGGCATGTCCTAGAAAGATATTTCTCCCTTCTCTCAGTCTCCTTCATCTTCTCTACCTCCTGGCTGCTTTGGAGTGAGTAACATTCGTCCCAGGCCCCTTCAGCCTTGCTGCCAAGAATGCAAGGACTAAAACTTCCAAAATGTGAACTGAAGTAAACCTCCTCTTGCTTAAAGTTGTAAGTGTTGGGTATTTTGTCCCAGCTACAAATTACATTATAAAAAATTATTAAAAAGTTATAAAAATATTTACACCTCAGAATCATTGAAGAAAACTTTCCAAATCTAGGGATTAAAATGCTCACCATGGTAAATGGAGCATATATAACTCCAAATATACATGCTCAGTAAAAATTCTTTCCATGACAAATCATGCTTAAAAGCCAGAAGGACATGGAGTGAAGTTTTTCAAGTTCTGAAAGGAAATAATTGCTAAACTAGATTACTATATCTTACAAAATTTTCCTTCAAAATGGATAGTAAAATAAAAATTGTTCATGACAAAGAGAATCTAGCAAAATTCATAACCATTAATTCAAGAGAATTCTAAAGAGAGACTGTGAAGCTAATATCAACAAAGGGTTCAAAAGAGAGTAAATATAACTGAGTATTAAAGCAAAAGAAAATATAAAAGAATCAGAACTGAAGAAATAATACAGTGATGGGAATTGATAAATATCATTCAGTATTAGCACCTAATGTGAACACAGTTGAATAAACAGTTAAAAAGAGTATGTGTTATGACTAATTTATCTTCATCTTAGAGTTGCAAGTGTGGTACAACATACATAAATCAATAAAGATAGTACACTATTAAGTAGCATTAGGGGAAATAATTATATGACCATCTGAATATCTGTAGAAAAAAATCTTTGAGAGAATACTACATATATTCATGAATAAAAAAAATTCCTGACAAAAATAGGTATTGAAAAACCTTACATCAAACTAATAAAAGGCTTTGTGACAAAGCCATAGACAGCATCATACTACATGGGGAAAAAGAGCAAGAATTTCTTCTAAAATCAGGAACAAACCTAGAGTCTTTATTTTCATTACACATGTTCAGTAGAGTACTCAAAAACTGCAGCCAGAGCAGTCAGGGAAGAGAAAGAAATAAAAATGATATGAATTAGAAGGTAAAATACCAAATTATATTTAACTGCAGATAAGATCTTTTACATTGAAAATTCAAAAAACTGCAGAAGACCCTTAAAACTAGCAAAGAAGTTCAGCAAGCATACACAATCAACTCATACGAAAAACAAATAGCATTTCTATAAACAACCAATAAAGAACCCACCATGAAATAAATCAGAAACCCAGTCCCACTCACAGTAGCTTCAAAAAAAAATTAAGTATGTAAGAATCAACCTAACAAAGTAAGAAACCTCTGTAATAAAATCTCTGGTACTCTGAAGAAAGAGATTGAGAAATAACCGTGTCACACCCTAAGAACCGTGTCACACCCTTGTTCTTAGATATATAGAATTGGTATTATCAAATGACTACTTACTAAAAATTATATATTGATTGAATGTAATCTCAATCTAAATGCCACCATTATGTTTTATGGAAGTAGAACAAAAAATCTAGAATTTATATGAGCCAGCAGAAACCTAGAATAGCTAAATTGACCATAAACAAAGCAGAGAGGGTATGACAGTTCAAGAATTCAAGTTAGACTACAAAGCTATACTAATAAATCCATCATAGTATTGTCCCAAAAAATAGACATGTAGACCAGTGCAATACACTAAAGGACACATTAATGGTCCTACACACTATCAGTCACCTGATCTGTGACAAAGGGGCTAAAAAACAATTGCTGGGGAAAAGACGACCTCTTTAACCAGTGGTGATAGGAAAATGGGTTACTCACTTGTGGAAGAATAAATCTGGATCCCTACATATGATCCTGTGCTAAATCAAATTACAGTGGATACACAACACCCACAGTTTAAATGAGGAGAGGTTTATTTTGGTTCACCATTTGTAGCGGTTTCAATCCATACTCCCCTTGCTCCATGGCATGATGGCATTGGAAACAGGCATGGCAGAGGAGGGAGCAAGAGAGAGAGATTGGGGGAGAGGGGATAGGAGAGGAGAAAAGTCCACGCAAGGAAGAGGACAATGCAGCCTTCCGGGCCATGCCCCCAGTGACCCACCTCTTCTGACTAGACTTCACTTCCCAATAACACATTCCATTATAAACTCATCAGCTCCAAAGTGATAATTGTGCCCCCCCGATCAAGTCACCTCTCAAAAGTCCCATCTATGAGCACATGAGGTTTTGGGGGAACATTAAGATATAAACCACAACTGATCTAGATACAAAAACAGAAACACTGAGTGTGCTGGCACATAAAATATGGGAAACAACTGAAGACATAAGCAGGCAAGAATTTGCTGAAGAGAACACTAATTACACAAGAATTAATACCAACAATCATCAAATACCAAGAATCATTATATTGAGAAGCTTCTGCACAGCAAAGAGCCAACCTACAGACTATAAAAAGATTTTTGCCATCTAATCATCTGACAGAAGATTAATATGTCCTATATATAAGGAACTCAAAAAAATTCCAAAATACCCAAAATAATAAAATATACCCAGTGGGAAAATGAGAGGCATAGATAGTTTTCCAGTGAAGAAGTACAAATGACCCATTAAGTACATGAAAAAGTTCAGCATCTTCGGCCATCAGGGAAATGTAAATCAAATCTGCACTGAGATCCTATTTTGTTGTAGTCATACTGGCTATTTTTTAAAAGTCAGAAAAGAAATAAAAGGGCATTCAAAGAGGGACAATAGGGGTAAAATATACACGGATGATGTGATCTGCATGATTATATGATTTTATAAGGAAAATCCTAAAGTATCCTTCCAAATCTTATGAGAACTAATAAAGGAAATTATCAAAATAGCAGGGTACTAAATTTAATTCTCTTACCTCAAAAAACAACTTTTTTAGAAATAGAAATACTCATCCTGAAGTTTATTGGAAGATCAGGAGACCCTTAAAAGCCAAAACAATCTTGAAAAATAACATTGGAGGTCTCTCACTTCCTGATTTTAAAACTTAACAAAAAAAAAAACAGTTAATAAACAGTGCAGCACAAATGTAATGATAGACTTGTACTGCAATAAAAAATAGTAAACACCTCAGAGGTAAACCTTTCAATATATGCTCAAATGTTTTTGACAAAGATACCAGAACTATTTAATGGGAAAGAGATGGGCTTTTCAATAAATGGTGCCAGGAAAAGTTAGATATCCCATTGCAAAAAGACAAACAAGAGTAACAAAGATGAAGTTGGACCATTATTTTTATATCATATAAAAATTATATAAATGAATCAAATATTCAAGCATCAGGGCTAACAACTTTTACAAAAGATGTAGGAGAAAAGCTTGATGACATTGGATTTGGCAGTAACTTTTTTGTATATGACACCAAAAGCACATCTGAGAAAAAAAATAAGCAGTTTTATTTCATCAAAATTAAAAAGTTCTGTGCTTTAAAGGATACTGTCAACAGCCTGAAAAGTCAACACATGGGATGAGAGAAAATATTTGCAAATTATATATCTGATAAGGGATTAATACTGAAATATAAAGAACTCCTATGATTCAAAAATAACATCCAGAACAGCCTGAGTGAAAAAGAAAATGTACAAGCAACTTTAATAGAAAATTCCCTAAAGAAGCTGTACAGAAAAAGATGGCTAAACCCATTTATCAGGAAAATGCATATGAAAACCATAAGGAAATACTCTTTTAAACTCATTTTAATAGCTCCTGGGGGGAAAAGACAGAGGAGAAAGGGGAGAAAGAAAATAAGCTTTAGTTAAGGATGTAAAGAAACTAGAACCTTCATGCACTGAAGATATGAAGATAAAATTGTACACCAACTGCAGAAAACACTGTTAATGTCTCAAAAAAATTAGACGTTGTGTTAGCATAAAGTCCAGTACCATACTTTCATTTCTAAGTATATATGCAAAAGAAATGAAATCAGAAACTGCAATGGGTATTTATATCCCTACCTATATTAATAGTAGCATGATTCACTAAAAACTGTGCAAGCAACCCAAGTGCATGTCAAAGGAAAAATGGGTAAGCAAAATAGATCATATGTACTCAAGACATTGTAATCCAGTCTTAATAAGAAAGGAAAGCCTAACACATGCTACAACATGCACAAAACCTTGATGTCATGATGCAAATTGCAATGTCAGTCACAAAAGGTCAGAAACTGCATCATTCTATTTTTCTGATGTCCCTCATAGTAAAACTCACAGAAAGTAGAATAGTGGTTTCCAGTGGCTGAGGAGACAGGAAAATGGGTGATTAATGTTTAGCAGTTGCAGTGTCAAGCAGGGAAGATGAAAATGTTCTTGAGATGCGTCGTGCACATGGATTGCTGCACAGCAGTGTAAATATACTTCCCCTTCAAGAGTGTACACTGACAGTAGTTAAGCTGGTGAATCCGATATGTAGTTCCTCACAAATTTAAAGTTAGAAACAGCAGTGCTGAAGTCATTTTCAGACAGTTCAAAACTTCAGCAAAACTCTATTGTAGATTTGCTTCCGTATGAAGAATGACTGACTACTCCTTTGCTTTACAAGTAATTTGTTCATCTATTAATTACAAATATAAAAAAAATTATGTCTTGTTTCTTTTGTTTCAGTGAGGAAGAAGATTCAAATGCAATTTCAAGCCCAAAGATACTGGAAGGTTGGATATTTTTCTCAGTTTTAGAAAGTATTCAAAATGAAACTTTACCTGCTACTTTGATAACTTAGTTTTGTCCTTTGATAAATTTTGAGATATCAAATTTGAAATTAATTCTTTTTTTCCTTTCAGTTTGTGTACTGTTGGAAAGTGATCAGCATTACATCACTCAGGTGTTAAAATGGGCAAAATACTTTGCCTTGTCTGCCTTGCTATTAATACTTCATTGATATACTCAATATCAAACATTTTGTGTTGTAGACATTATAAAACCCTTGTGAGAAAAAAATAGGGTATGTTCTCATGCTAGCTTGTATCTAGAGCAGAACCCTTTATCTTGGATTTTCATGATTTCTTCCAAAAGTTGTTCTTCTGGGCTCCATATTTCCGCCCTCCTGAAGTATACAAAAGGCTTTTTAAAACTAAATCAAACTAAGACGGACCTTCTTTCTCTCTAAGTACTTATTTTTATGGACACCTTAGAACATTTGTCAGGAAATGTTAGTCCTCTGTTTGTTTGAAGCCAAGAGCATAAGTGTGATTCTAACAACGGCAGTAATGAAAAATGTAGACTGTCGTATGTTCTTGAAACTCATGCCATGTTTTATCATGACTACTTTTCAAAAGAAACATTTTCCTGGCTCAACAATGAAAATCATTTTCCTTAAGATAATGCATAGAGATATACACACAATTCAGAGAACAGCGGTGCATATGCATGAATTCCCAAAATGCACCTTAGCCGTGGGACTCAGGGCAGACACTGAGCTGATTTCAGCGCTGGGAAATAATGAGCGGTTAGAGCCAGGCGGGAGCCTCGTGCGGTGCTGGCCTCTCGGGCTTCCCTTGCTGTTCCTCAAACGTCCTGAGCGTTTGAGACCTTTACGCTTGCTGCTGCCCCTGTGTTTTTCCACCTCTGTCTTCATCGCTCCTTCCTCTGAAAAGTCTTCCTGCAACGTAACCTTCTCAGAGCAGCCTCTTCTGAGGCCTCACACTCTGAGACTATAGTTATTACTCATTACGGCTCTCCCGGCCCCACTTCTTTACTGTCTTTTACTCTCTGACGCTTCTCAGTTATTTTAATAGCTACTGGGGGAAAAAGACAGAGGAGCAAGTGGGAAAAGGGGGAGAGAGAAAATAAGCTTTAGTGAAGGATGTAAAGAAACTAGAACCTTCATGCATTGAAGATATGAAGATAAAATTGTACAGCAGCTGCAGAAAACACTGTTAATGTCTCAAAAAATTAGACATTGAATTATTATTTGGCTTCGACTGTCTGTCTCTAGAATGTAAATTCCGTGAAGTGAGGATTTATGTCTTTCACAGCTGTGTTTGCCATAGCCCAAAACAGCCCATTGGCATATAATACATGAAGGCATGTGGGGAGACAGAGGACCATCATAGGAACTCGGTAGGCAGAATGGCACTTGGGAAGACCACTTGGGGTGCTGATACTGAGGTACCTGTTGAATGCTCAAGCTGAGCTATCACTAAACAACCGGACGTTTTAGTCTAGAGTTCAGTGGAGAAGACAGGCTGGGCAGACATACTCCTAGTTTTGTAAAATACACAATAAAATCTCAACATAAATCTAAATATTGTGGGCCTCTTAAATTTTATCAGTAATTTGTCTGTGTCTCTTCATCAAAACAATTTTCCACTTTGTCCTGGACATCTGATACCTGTACAGCTCAGACACTTAAAAACTAGTTTTGGTCAGTCACTTAAATGCAAAAGTTGGTGCAATTGCTTGCAATTTTATAAAGTTCAGACATTAAAAAAAAATAAGAGTATAATTAACCACACATAACATTTTACTAATTTTGTCAGGTAATTTAGCCTCCCTCATATTTCAGTGAAATTTAGGTTTTACTTTATTTTTCCCTTGGAGTCTGCATTACTTCAAAGAGTAATGCACAGTGATTGCTTGTGTAAGCCTTTGGTAAATGCATGTGTGTAAAACCTATAGATTTTGCACATATATTTCGTTGCTCCCCCCTGTGAAATAGCCATGGGAAAGTAATTTCATTTTCATTCTAGAGATGAGGAAACCGAGAAGTTAGATTTAATTGGCCACTGTTCGCACAGCTCTAAGCAGCGAAGCTGAGACTCAAACATTGCCTTTTTGATCCCCAGCATGTCGTTGGCCTCCTTAGCGCTGTGTCTCTGTGTGACTTACTCTATCACTGTCATTTCTAACTGCCTCACTCCATTTCTTTCACTGGTATATTGATCTCTTGCCCTGGAATCTTAGACAAATTTAGTTCTGTTGCAGTTTCACCAGATTTCCACTAAGTATTGCTTTAAATCTCCTGATTCTCACCAAAAGTTACTATTTTGTAAGCCTGAACTTTCCTCTTTATTCCACTTAGCTGCTTTTACTTAGGCATGTACCAAGGTTGTAAGAGTTGGAAGGGCCCTCAGGAATCATCTTCAGGGGTAATTTCTCATTAGGGGTATAAAAGTTCATGCAGATTGAATGGATGACTTTGCATAAAGATGTAGCTACCAAGTTACACAATGTGCTTTTCCCCCTGCAAAACCCTTTTTGTTACTTTGTAGATCAGGATCTAGGATACACCCCAGCATTCAAGGGCCCCTCTTATTTTAGCTTTGCCCCCATTGTCTATGAATGAATAATAATAGTTTTTTCTGCATGCTAAATTATGTGATTCTTTGTTGGGAATATAAGGTAAAAATCAGACTTTTGAGAACTGATACATGTACGTTAGAAAAAACTCTATTTTACTTTTTCTTTCTCTCCCACAGAAGTTCCTCCGGAGCCAAAATCAGATCATTCAGCAAATATTCAGGTAAATATTTGTAATAGCTTCCAATCATTGCACTTTCAGGTCTTACTGAATAGCCCTGTTTCCATAGTCTGATTCCGTAGTCTCTGCGGAGGAATGGCTCCGGAACATGGCTCGAGGAACACCGGGAAGCATTCCCCTATCACATTTACTTCTGAGGCCTCCTCCTGAGCTCCGCAGATCCCTCAATGAAAACTTTCACCCTTGGGGTTAATTGGAATTCTTCCGTTAGGCACACAGAGCAAGCCACTGATTCTCTGGGGACACGAGCACAAGTCTACTGACCAGGTCTGTTACTGCTGTCTCTGGAGAAGCGCTTCTGGAGAGGAAACCCTGGCTTTGCCAAGAGCATGTGGACCACAGAGAGGATGTGGTGGCTGTAGGAAGTGAATGGTGACTTCAGACATGGCAGCGCAAGGGCAGGAGTGGTTTGCAGGAAATGAGACTTCATTTTGCCCACCTCTCTGTGTGCCTGAAAATTAGTCCTTTACAGGTAGCTTTTCTAAGGACCTACTTACTCCCCAGTGTGAGTCCACAAAATTTCTTCATCTTTAATCCTACTTACAAAGTTTCCAGTGAAGAATCAAGTCACAGATTATCATCCCTGTTTTTTAAAAGAATCATAATGTCTTCTTTTGCTCCAATTCAAACACCTCCATGTATGCACAACAGAGCCAATTCTTAAACATCTTTTCAACAACCTCCAAGTTCATGTAGGCCACACTACAATAAGTAACATCCTATGGTTGGGAAGGATGGGTGCTGAGACACTAGTCTAGGAATCTGTTGGCATTCCTGGTGCCAAGCTGAACATCTAGCAAAACTGTACTGTTGCCTCTCTTTGGTGGGTTCTGTATTTGCTACCTTTTCCGTGGTAAAACTATGGTGTTGAAATTGTTATCCACTGCAGTTCCAAGTAAGGTGTGGTAAACACACTTTCTCTCTCTCTCTCTCTCTCTCTCTCTCTCTAAGGGTAGCAGGAATTTGGGATGGGAAATCAAAACTCAAACCACAACCAACACCCTGAGAAATTTCTTAGGTTTTTTCCTTACCCCATGTCCTGGTTTAAGCCTAGAAGCAGCTCCCATCTTGGACCTCCTGGAAGGAGTGGGTAGAATAACTAGAATAACACTGTAAAGCAAGGCTTTGCTCCCTGATCTGAGTGAGAAGAACGCCTCTCTGGGACAGAGCAATCCCTGCTTCATTTCCACCACCTTGGTGCCACTTCTGGGCAAATTTTAGTCATGGAGCAGTGGCAGTGGCAGAAGGACTACAGAGATGAAAACTAAAATTCTGAAAGAAAATTCTTCCCTCTGAATTAGGAAACAGGCTCCTGAAAGACTGCAATACGAGAGATAAAGCTATTTTGTCCGCTTTCTCTTGCCGTCACAATGGACGCAGTCATAAAAAGGGATGTGTGGAACACCGCACGCAAGGAGGGAACAACCACAGCATTCTAGCCATGGCACTAGAAAAGAGGCTTCAAGAGTCAGAGGGAAGCTGTAGTTGGGTGGGGCCTCAAAAGAGGGGGTCTGGAAATATGTGTGTAAAGTCTCCCCTGAGCCACACATGCCTGGAATTGACTTGAAGTTACATAGACAAAAAGCTCTGAGAATTTGAACTGTCATCTTACCAGTGGTTTACACTCTGCCTTTATGGGTTAATTGCTGCTCCTGCATTCAAAGAAATGCCACAGGTCTATGGAATGAAAGCAGTATCGGAGCCATCTTCCCAGCACAGTCAAGCACACACAGCCACTGTATTGTTCTGGACCCCATGGTGCCCAAGATTTCCAAGAAAAATTGAGAGTTATACAGATTCTTCTTCTTTTCCCCTTGTCATATCATCTATTCTCAGAAAAGGATTTGTTACTTACTTCAGTATGATGTGGAAATAGAGAGCTGACATTGTCCGTGAGTTAACATGGCTGAGGGTTTGGCCATCTTACAATGGTAACCAAGGTCCACGTTCCATTCATAAAAAGGGCCAACTTTAGGAATCCTACTTTTCAAAAATTATGAGCCAGTGTCTCAGAGAACAATTATTTGAGACTGACAGTAGGGATTTCATTTACAGGACATGGTGCGATGATTCTGCTCTACCCTTTGAGTATTTCTAGGTATATCCGGTCTAAAGCAGGCCTGGGTTAATGTGTCTGTTTGTCTTGGCAGTTTGTCTCCATCTTTGAAGAACCCAAGGACACTGACGACAAAGTATGTCCCACACAGGAAATCACTTCAGGTATGAAATAGACTGTCCTTTCAAGAACTAGTGTAATTACACCATTTGAATTTAGAATATTTGATTTTACAATCTCAAAACAAGAAACTCTTCCCTTGTGTATTATCACTATGGAACAGAAGTAATATTCTTGTAAAGAGAAACTCACGGTTTATTGTGTGGCATTTGTCTTCCACCGAAAGGATCACAGACAGTGAGTGCGACTGACATTTCTTAGTCCCTAGTTTCCCACCTTTTTACTAAAGAGAGAAAGAACACTAGAGGAAATTTACAGTAAGTTCTTCAAGGTCTCCACACAACAGGCAAACTGAAGAGCTGTGATTCATGCACAGAGCTGCGTGATTTCAGAGCCCAGACTCCCTCACTGTCACCATAGCTCACACACACACACACACACACACACACACACACACACGGCTACGTAATCAAAGCAGGCAGCGGAGACAAGGGCAGCAGGGCGGGTGGGAGCCCGTGACTCTGCAGACAGCGCTCTCCGTGAAGAGGAGGGAGCTTCCATCTGGCAAGCTAGGATCTTGCTAGGTCTCCTCCCCACTCTTCTAAAGAACCTGCATATATAAGATTTGTGGACAACTCCTGACCCACTACAATTAAGAAAATATGGGGAATGACATGTTTTCCTGTCCTATCATAAGCTCTCACGAAGTATCAGCAAAATGCACAAATGTTCATTGATACCATTAGATAGAAAATAATCATTTTGTTAAGCTGATATATGATAATGAATGGTATATGCTAAATAAGAAGTACCAAAAAAAATCCATATTGAGACTCTTCCATTTTCTATGCAATCCTATTTTACATGATAAAAAGTCACTTGAGTCTAGTCAAGAGAAAATTTCCCCAATCAGGGAGAATGTGTAACATTTGAATATATTGTCAGGCATTGTGGTACAGGCCGTAATCCCATTACTTGGGAGGCTGAGGCAGGAGAACTGTTGTGAGTTTGAGATCACCCTGGACTACACAGTGAACTCAAGGCCAGCCTGAACTGCTTAGTGAGACTCTGTCTCAAAAAAACAAAAGAAAACTTAAAAAAATAAAAACCATTTGAATGTGTTTCTGCTTTCACTTGGACATTCTGAAATAGAAACCCTCGGTATATAGAGTTAAACCCTACTTTCCTGCTTAGCTTTTCAAGCATTTTCAGGGAGTTTTTGCTAGAAAAAGAGATAGACTTTGAACATCTGACTAAAGACACCTCAAGGTTAAGTAGGCATAACGGTACCACATGCACTGTGTTCCCAGCCTGGCAAATTTTCACACCTGTGACCCAGGTCACATATGTGGTCTCCCCAACGTTAAGTGCCCAAAGTCAAAGATGTCATTTTGACTGTTTGCTTCATAAGAGAGTCACAAATATCAAGGAAAAGTAGTCTTCGTGTATGTTCTTTGGATATTGCACACTATTTTCTAAATGTCAAATTCTGAATTATATACATTATCAATACTCTACTACAACTACTGTAAATTAAAATGTCTAATAATCTATATACTTTTCCTTGTCCACAGAAGCTCCCAAACCCAATACTTCCAAACAAGGATCTAAACTTCTGGCAAAAGTATCTTCAACTCTGTCAAAGGTGTTTTCCCGGTCTCACTGCAATGCTCCCAGATCTTCCTCACCCCTCACCAGAATGACCACGGACACATAAATTATGCTTCCTTACCTTAGACAATAAAGTAATTTTTAAAGCATAGCTGTGTATGTGATAATTCTTAAAATATCAAGCATAAGAGCCAAAGAAAATATGAGAGACCTTTAAAGGAAAGATTTGACAAATGTTTTTTACATTAAATGTATTTTAACTGGTACATAAAAACATGACAGTTGTACACCTTGATGAAGTAATCTGATTTCAGTACATGTATCCATTTCATGATGTTTAAACCAGGTTCAACACATCTCCTTAAATTATCATTTCTTTGTGATTAACTTACAAAACTTTTGACATGTACAGTGCATATGGTATCCATATATATGACCTACTGTACACTGTCATATGATTCATATAGTATTTTGGGTAAAGATTTTGATATAGAATACTGACTATTAGAATTGTATGTGCCATGAGTGTAGATGGCTGTGATTATAATTAGTAAACTAGGCAATCCACAGTACCTGCCAGAGAACCAATGTGGATTTCTCCTGTCAAATTTTTAGAAGTTATAACCACCAAGATGGTTAGAAAATTGAGATTAAAATCAAGATAAATTATATGGCAGAATTATGATACAAATTGCCCCACTTTTAAAGTCAGATTCAAATGTACAAATAAAGTATTTATACTAAAATAAATCAGCTTTCCTTACCTGCAGGTACAGTTTCATCAGTTTATAAAATATCTCCAAGATAAATAGATCCAAGTATATGTAGACATGTACTTCATCCTAAAGGAAATAATAACTATGGATAAAAGTCATGTTCCATATAATGGCCCTGGTGACTAAGCTAACTTCTTTTCCATATACATTATGTCTTATAGATAAAATGTCAATAAAATGTGTCAATAAAATAATCACATCCTTTATACAATATATTTTGCATATAGACACCGAGCCTGTATTCTTAGATATATAGAGCAATATTTGTAAGTTGTCTAAGTAATGCAGTGAGAAAAATTTTCAAAATCGATTAATCTTCTACTTTATCAAGTGGTTCCAGCTTCACCATGGTTGTCTCTGAAATCTAATGACACTGTGATAAAAATCAAAATGATACAGCGAAGAACCAAAAAAGACAACTTGTATCATCATCATCTACCTAAAGGCTCACTCATCATTTTTAGAATGTGTGATGTGCTCTTTCATCTAAGATTTTCTTGATAGTTGTTACAGATAAGGCAGAAATAGCTGAGAAATTTTTGTTTTGTAAAACAAGGTCCCCTTAAAGAGTTTTGAATGTAATTATGACAATAAGGTCAAGAAAACCATAACTGATCATATAATCAACACTGTATATGTAAAATTATTCAATTGGTGACTTACATGGCTTATCAGACTATCTTAAATATCCTACAACATAGTATAACCTATAAATACAGAGGTTTTCAGTAACGATCATTGACAAGATGTAGCTGGAATGCCATTTCTGAACTATTTTTAGGAGATTTAATTCTATATCAGTGCACAGTAGTTGACAGTGTTATGGAAAATGTCCTACATCCATCATCCAAATCGTTAATGTTTCCCAGACAGAGGTTTCAGGTGCTCATAAAAGCTGTCTTTCTGCATAATGGAAGATTTCACTATAAAAATTTAAAGCACTGTGGTTCACATATTTCTGCGTTGAAAGATTTGATATATAAAAGTAATATACTCTGATGTAAGAGGATTTTCAGTGGTGAAAGAGATTTTCAGCTTTCTCCAACTCAAGTAGGGCAAGAATTAATTCAGAATTAGTTCACGAAGCCGTCAAGGTTTTGGAAAGCAGTGATTAGTATGGTGAACTCAATCCAGAAATGGTTCTTCACCAAAAAAAACTTTTGTGTTGGATGGAATCTGTGGGATGAAGCACTGTCCTTATTTTCTTATTAAACTAACTGTGGGAAAAGCTAAAAATATGATAAATTATGCTGAAAAGGGCATAATACTGCAAAAAATAGGTCATAGTTGAAATTTCAACTTTGATTCAGAAATACGATTTGTTTGCACACGATTAACATGATTTCTGAGGTTTTTGATTCTCCTTATTTTTAGACTTTATTGGTACATCTTAGATACATATAATATCACATTCATCATAGGAAATTTGCACCTGCACATAACATAGCATGTTTCTCCTTTTTTCTCATTCCCTTCCCCTCCCTCCCACCACTCTTCACCTATTTATTTACACATCTTCATTTCCATTTTTTCTCTTTTTTTGTGCTTTCTTCACCCTCCTAGTTCCTCTTTCCTTTAGAACAATTTCTTTCCATTTCCCAGTATCTATTACATATTTAGGTTCTTATTTACACTTTTGGTTTCTCACAGCAGAGAAATAATGCAACATTTAAATATGTGTTAAATTTATTTCAGTTAAAAATATAGTCTCCAGGTGTATCCATTTAGTTAAAAATGTCTCAAGCTAAAGCTTCATTATGGCAGAGTAATACATCATTGTATTTAAAAAACACACACACAGCTTTATCCATCTTTTTTACCTTTGGGACTTGATGGACATTTGGGCTATTTCCAAGATTTAGCTCTGACAAACCAGTGCTATGAACATGAGTGTGCACATACTGCTGAGGTATGATATTTTTAATTCTTTTGGGAAGATACCAAGAAAAGGAATAGCTGGGACAAAAGAACGTCCAGTGTTGATTTCTGAAGAATCTCCACACTGATTTGCACCATGGTTGCACCAGTCTGCACTCCCACCATCAGTGGAGAAAGGTTCCTTTTTCCTCAAAACCCCAGGAGCAATTGTTATTCGCCAATTACTTGACAATAGTCATTTATTCTGGAGTAAAATGGAATCTTAGCATTAATTTACACTTCTTGAATGACAAGTGAAGCTGAACATCTCTTCATCTATTTACTTGCCACGTCTATTTTTTTTCATCTAAGAAGCATCTGTACATTTCATATGACTATTTTTTAATTGGGACTTTAAATTTGGGAAGAGTTTTGATTTTTTTTTTTTTGGTTCTTTATATATTCTAGATGTTAGCCCTTTGTCTGAGGAATAGCTGGCAAAAAAATTTCCCCACTCTGTGGGATGTCTTTTCAGTCTGTTGGTGCTTTTCTTTGCCATGCAAAAACTTTTTAATAAGCTCAGATTTCAATTGTTTATTCTTCGTGATATTTGCTGTGCGATCAGGGTTTTCTGCCTGAAGTCTTTGTTTATAACAACGACTTCAAGAGTTCTATGTATTCTATCTTCCAGCAGATTTAGTGTTTCTGTTTTAGTTTTTAGATATTTGAACTATTTCAAGTTTAATTTAGTGTCTGAATAAAGATATGGGTCTAGTTTTAGTTTTTGGCATCTGGAAAACCCACTATTTCCAGCACTATTTGTGAAAGAGGCTATCATTCTTCCAGTGAAACTATTTGACGCCTTTATCAAAGACAGGGTGGCTAAGTGTGTCTGGACTTGTCTGTATTTTCTAATCTGTTCCATGGATCCATACATTTTTTTCCCAGAACCATGCTGCTGTTGTTTATGGTAGTTTTGTAGGGTTTGTGATGCTCTCTGTAAATTGTGCAGAAAAATAAGTTGGAATATTTTTTTATGTCCAAATTTAACTAGTAAACATTTTAGATGCATAAGGCTTACTGTTCTTGTCAAAGCTACTTCACGTGATTAGCACAAAAATCAGACCAGATCCAAGGTCCTGATCAAAAAATGGGCATCTGATATGAATAGACACTTCTTAGATAAAGTAGAAATGGAAAATAAATATCTGAAAAAGCATACAACATCACTAGTCATTCTAGAGACACAAATTAAACCAATTCTGAGATTCTAACTACAGATGTCATCAAGAAATCAACCAATAACAAAAGCTGGCCTTCGGGCTGTGGGGAAAAAGGAACTCTTCTGGAGACACTGTTGGTGAGAGCGCAGACTGGTGCACCCACTGTGGAAATCAATGTGGAGATTCGTTAAAAAAAAAACAAAAAAAAAAACTAGCATTAGACGTTCTATTTGACCTCGTTCTTCTCCTTGATATCATCCCAAATGTATTAAAAACATCATAACACAGCAATATACGTGTATCCATGTTTATTCCAGCATAGTTTGTAATAGCTAAATCTTGGAAATAACTCAAAACACCCATCATATGATGAATGGATTAAAAAGATGTGTTTTCAGTCATAAAAAATGGAGAAGCTTGATACATTTCCAGCTAATAATAGATCATTCTCTTAATTGAAATACATCAGACAAAGGTGTAAATATCATACTGTCTCTCTGGTGTGAGAATTGGAAAGTATATATTAGAACCAAAATATGTAATAGGTATTGTGAAATAAGAAGAAATTTTTCAAAAGGAAAAGGGAACCTGGAAGGAGGGGAAAAGGAAGAAAGGGGAAAAAATAAAAATATATACAATGGAAGCAAAGCTTCTGTAAATGAAGGAAAGAGATGCTGAAAGGAGAGAAGAGGAAAGGGGGAAAAAGTGGAATAAAGATACATTGTATACAAGTACAGATTCTCTGTGATGGATTTGACCATTATGTATATCTAAATGGTACCAGTAAACTTAATAGCAATAAAAAGTAATACAATAAAAAATAAAAGAAAATGTTGCATTTTTTGTAACAAAATAAAAACCCAAAGCACAGCATAAAAGACTGTAACAATACTATAGGCAAGATGCCAGAAGCCAGATATCAAGACAGCTAAGGAAATATTTGTCAATGTGCACGTGGCAGTGTGAAAGTTATTAGGGGAATCATGCTAATTGTGTTAGCTCTGAGTATTAATCATTTTAAAATAAACTATTTTACAGCTAAATTTTGGATACAAAGTCATTATTACTTAACTTCTATGATTTTTGAAAGTTTAACACCTATTTCCCTTATATTTCATGGTCAAAATTTTCAGACATTAATAACCACAGAATTAAGTACCAGAAGAAATAATGGTAAGTTTAGCAGGGATATAAAAGGATCATGCAGCAATGCATCCCTTTCAGCCACATTTGTCTTAGCACAAGTGCATTTGGATAGGTGAGTTTTGAAATAGGAATTTAATGAGTAATGTTCTAATCTCCACAGAACTGCTTTGCTTCCCAATTGGATAACCATGACCTCTAAAGCACTAGGATATACATGTGCTGTGGGATAATGTCCTTACTGTCTCCATATTTACACTCAGGATTATATAAATACAGTATCCCAAGAGAAATAAATACGAAAAAAAGAAAAGAATTTAGAATTCTTTCATGTTATTTGTTGAATAATCTAGACACAATTAACCAAAGAATCACATTTCAAACTAAAGTGTGCAGTGTAAATGTTATGCTTCTGTTAGGCTTTTGCAATAAGGTGGAAGTCTATATTTAATTATCAGTAAATCATATTAGGTAACAGGACAGTGCTTTGATGCTTAATAGAGCTCAATAATCAATACACTTAGCTTATTGGCAAAAAGTAGTTAAATTTCCCTTGCATTTGCTAGAAGATTGCTAGTACTTAAATAAAATAATTATGCTATTATTAATTTGCTATTATAATTCACATAATAAGAAAAAGACAGTGTCAATTATTTAACCTCAATTTTAGCAATTTTACAAGTGCAAATCATTTCTCAAAACCATCTTCTAATGAATTCTTAGTAAAAAAGCAAACTGAACACCTTTGTCAAGTTGGGTCTAATCAGATATGAGATGTTTCAACGCAATATTCTCTTTCAATTTATTCAGCAAATATTACAGGAGAAAAGCACCAAATAACCACAGAATAAAACCTGCTGTTGTTGGTGTATAATAGTTGCTAAAATTTTATGTTACCTTATGAGGCTAATGTTGATTAAAACAAATGACAGTTGTTCTATATGGGACTAGAAAAAAATCAATGACATATATAGAAAGTACAGAGGCAAGTGGACCATATGACAAAGAACATTTGCGAATCTACTCTATGACACTTACACATTAAGAGGCATGTAGAGATGCTAAGCAAGATTTGAAGCTTTTCTGAATATTCTGTCAACAAGAGAGAAAATGACCTTAGAAGGCGATGGGGTAAGACTGAGTCAACTCTTTCTCTGCTCTGCTAATGCTTGACAAAATAGTCCCAGAAGAAAAAATGCTAATAAGAAATACAAACATGTATGGAGAGCAAACAATGGTGACAATTTAATAACTCTAAACAAAAGGAAGAAATGCTTTTTAAAATGGCCAACTTGGAATTCCCAGCTTTCAAATAGCACTACATTTTTTATGTCCCACAAAACCTTATGAATATATCACTAGAATATAGTCACAAGGGCACTGAGTAGAGGAAAACACAACGTTTGCCATTCACTATATAGTTTTTGAATATAGTGAGAAAAGTTAAAATGAAAAGAATCCAAATATAAGACCAACGACCTTATTTTAGAAGAATAACTTCTATTTGGGAACAACTATAGTGTTTGTCAGGGTTTATTTATGTTAGTGGCCCCCAAGCCTCCTGCAGTGATGCGTTTGTGATTGGCTCATTGTCTAGCTCTTGGATTGATGGTGTGAGTGCTACACCCATTAGGGGTGGAGCTAGGATATGATGTAATGGCAGGAAGAAGGTGCTTCTCTCTCTCTCTCTCTCTCTCTCTCTCTCTCTCTCTCACTCACTTTCTCTCTCTCTCTCTCTCTCTCTCTCTCTCCCTCTCTCTCGCTTTCCGGTTTCTGCCTTGCTGTTTGCAGCAGCCATGAGTGGTGGCCCCACCATGCCATGGTGTCTTGGAACCAACTGAGTCTGCGCTGAAACTTTCAAGCACTGTAAGAAATAACCTTTCCTTCCCTTCAGTTTGGGTGTCAGGTATTTTGTCCCAGCCATGAGTAAAAAGTAACTAAGACAATATTACTCAACACTTAGGCATGGAAAACAATAATTAAAAATGTTTCCCTCTATTTGGAACTAAATTTGCCCCAATATGGTTTAGTAACAGCTAAGTATTTAATAAAGTTAGTACACGTGTTGAAGCAGTTGATTATTCATTTATATATTTTTAAAAAATACCACAAAACATACACTATAGTGCATCCTGTATGATATCTGTGTGGCAAAAAGTAGCTTCATCTTCACACCCCACATAATAACTTTGCTCAAAATCAGTATACATGTTAAAGCTAAAGCTATAAAATTTCTAAAAAAGAGTACTTAAATTCTTTGTCATCTAGTTTAAGTGTTTTTTGTTGAGAGTAATATGTAAAATATAGTCCAAATGATTTTGAACTTGGACACAATACTTTTTCTTTCAAAAACATTGTTAGTAACAAATTACTTTCTACTCTATCATTTCTGAGTGGGATTTTAACAGAATTTCTCTTTCTTCCTTCCTCTCCCTCTTTTTCTTCCTCTCTCTTTCTTTTCTTTTCTTTTTTTTTTCTGCTTCTTTCCTATCAATCTATTGCCCACCTACCTACTTGTAACTTTGTAAAAATAAGTATATCTTTATTCTAATATCTCCAAGGTTAATCCTGTACCACAGTGTTTTTCCCATCCTTTTACATTATCACTGTGTTTAAATTCCTTTCTGAAAAATTAGAAATTTGGCTCTCAAACTATGATGCATGAATTTATTTGCTCAGTTGCAGTACAAATGTAAAGCATGTTCAGAATTGCTTTTCTGTCCCTT
Organism: Hydrochoerus hydrochaeris; assembly: GCA_004027455.1. Classification (NCBI taxonomy): domain Eukaryota; kingdom Metazoa; phylum Chordata; class Mammalia; order Rodentia; family Hydrochaeridae; genus Hydrochoerus; species Hydrochoerus hydrochaeris. The sequence continues at coordinate 24,274 of PVLA01002556.1, read as the reverse complement.
AAAGAAACAAATGTACCTTCAGAGTATACTATTCATGTGGAATTCTTTGAGCTTTAGAATGATTTGTCAAAACACTGTTTTCAAAGCCTTCTCCTTTCAGTGAGGGTATATCATATTATAATAGGATTAGCTTTCTTTCTCTTTCTCTCTTTCTCAAAAATTTCTTATTTAAAAATTGGGTAATCTATGATTTTATAGATGTTAGATTTTCTTAAATTACAACAAATACATCAAGCTATACATTACTAAATTACTATATAAGGCATACAAGAGTGTTCTATCACTAAAAAATTACCTTATGTAAATCCTTGTCAGTATTTATCTGCTCTCCTAAGCACTCAGCAATACTGATCTATTTTAGCACACGTAATCTGCCTTTTTTATTTTTTCAGAATATCTTTTTTTAGAATTACACAATATGAAACTTTTTGATCCTGATTTCCTTCCCTAAAGAGAAACATTTTTTAAATTTCATCCTGTTTATGTTGATCAATAAATTATTTTATATCATAATCCACTGAGCTACAATTTTCCAGTGACTGAAAGACATTACATTCATCTCCAGTGTTAGATTTTCTTTTCAGCACTGGGTACTAAACCAGAGATTCATGCCAAGCTGCATCTCCATCCCTTTCTTATTTCTGATTTTGAGACAGGGCCTGGCTGATACACTAAGGTCCCTAGCTAGGTTCAGCTTGAACTTGCAGTTTTTCCTCAACCTCCCAGAGTGCTGGGATTACAGTCATGTGCCACCACACCTGGCTCAGTGTTAGCTTACTATGAATAAATTACTATGACTATGAATGATTACTCTGAGTACATCTTCATAATGTTTCCAAAGGGCAGAAATTTTCAATTAGTATAAGAATAAGATTAATGAGTCATAGACATCAGTTGAACTGCAGCTCTGCTTTGGGTCAGTATTACCCCAAGCCCTATTAAATGTTTGATTATCTGTAGTCCTAGTGAGAGGTGGTTTCACTTGTAGGAGCTGGTGAATAGCAGGAGGAAGTTGTGTTACTGGATAGCACTTTATAATTTACATTTCTTAATTTCTAGGAAAGAATTATTTTTACAGGAACTCTTGGTAAATTTGTCCTTAATAACAAAAGTTAATAAGTAACAATATCATAACAAAGCTTGTTGAACTATTAATATTTACTTGCCCAAATCATAAGATTTTTTCTATTTCATAGTATGGCTTGTATTTACTTACATTAATCTTCCTAGAAAGAAAACAGGTGATCACTAATAGTTTTCCCATCGCTATTGCAATCATTATCTGATATAATATGCTCTAATTTTTACTGAAAGGCATGTCTGGAATGCATGGTTTTGGTTCATGCATGCCTATGCACTCTAGCCAGGTTGGTAATAACAGCATTGGGGTACACACACACATTCCTTTCTATTGCCTGTTAGCTCTTTTACCTTTGACAAATTGCTTGCTTTTATTGAAAACAGTAGATATGACTATGGACTGTAATTATGGAATTACTCTCTACCCAAAGACAAATTCACGTATTGAAGACCCAACCCCTTTGTCAGGAGATAGAGCATTTGAGATGAAACTAAGGCTAAAGGAGGCTGACTGTGTCCTTGTAAGGAGAGTAACAGACCCTGGAATGATGGTCCACAAAGCAGAGCCCATGTGAGGACACACTGAGCTCTATGAACCATGGGGAAAGATTATCCATGAACCATGGGGAAAGACCTTGCCAGAAGCTAAACCTGCTGCAACCTTAATCTTAGACATGGAGTCCCCAGAACTTTAAGGAAAATGTCTTTCAAGCAGACCACTTTATCAGTGGTATCTTATTATAACAACCCCAGGAAGCTAATACAGATACTAAGAATTATTTCATAGAGATTATATGAAAAATTATTGAAACATTGGTGATGATAAGAAATTATTGTTATTTTAGTCAATAGCTAATGCTGATATTTCTAGTAATTTCACTTATTCACAAGGAAACTGAGATCCACAAAATCTGAAACACCCAAGACCAAACATTACAATATAAGGCCAGGTTTACAGCTTTTTATTCTGACTAATAAAGTACGCAATTCCATTGTTGCTATATTTTAATTGAATTTACAAATAAGTGGTATGCTAATCCATTCAGGTTACTATGATAATATACCCTAGACTGCATAATTTATAAACACTAAAAAGACTGCTCACAGTTCCAAAGGCTGAGAGGGTCATGATTATGGTGTCAGAGAATCTGAGTCCCTTGCAATTTATCTCCAAGTGATGAAATCTTCACAGTCCTCACACATCAAAGAGATTAACAATCTTCCGCAAATCTCTTTCACAAAGACACTGATCCCACACCTGAGGAGGAGTTCTTAGGATGGACCCCTCCCCAAATCACCAGCTCCCAGAACCACCACAGAGGTTAGGTTCAAAATGAATTTGAGTGCAACAAATATTCAAACCATGGAAGACAGTCTTGAAGTAAAATATGCATAAACTCATTGTTGCATCACGTATTTAAAGGTGAGCTCACATGAACCCCTTTAAATTGGCACACAGAGGAAAAATTTCTGGAAGCGAGTATAAAAAAATTACTATACTAGTTCTGCTGTCTTACTACCCTTCAATTCATACAATTCAATTTAATAAACTCTTAAAATTTTAAATTGGAGTGAAAACATTAACAGAAGAGATGATGTGCATGCTTTTTATTAATAAAAAGGAAGCTATGGTCCTTAGCTTCCTTCTTAAAGGGCATAAGACAGATGGTCAGCTCTTCACCTTGGAAGCGAATCAGTGCTGGTAGGGAAATCCCTGTCACAGACCATCTGCTTGTTAAGGACTCTTAAGTGTCAAGCCATTCATGCTTCTGTTCTTTAACAGAAGAAGCAGCTCCTCTCACAGAAACTCAGGAGTCTTTACTCAGTGTTTTACATTCATTTGTAAAACGAAACAACAAGAAAAAGGAAAATCAAAAAGCAGATAGGAAAGGACATGTCAGTCTGCAGGTTTTTCCTGATCTATGTGCCTGCCAGGAATCTAAAGCAGAAATGCCAAGTGTAAACTTTCACTGGTGATAACACCAGGTTCTTTAAGGCTCTCTGTCTGGGTGGAATGTGTGCAGGGCAACACAAAGGCTCCATTCTGGACATTTTGAGTTGCTGGTGCATATTAGACAATGGGAGTTACCCAGTAGGCAATTAGACACAAGAATCTAGTTTAGAAAGGCCGTACATGGAAACATAAAACAAGTAAGAGGCACTGATGCAACTGTGCCCCTTGTGATATCACACAAGGATGAAAGTCCTAGCCATGTTTCCCAGAAGATGGTGGACAAGAATTCAGGCACAACATTTATTATGATTAATATCTTCATCTCTGTGCACTAAGCTCCTGCCACTCTCTCTTGAATTCCAATGTCTCTGCTCAGTTTCCCAATCTTGGATTATGAAAGCCCCTCCTGAGCCTTTGAAACTCCCTTCCTTAGAGTGAAATTTGGAAATAAATGACATAGAGCACTAGCAGACTTGCATCATGCGACCACGCTGTGTGCTATGACAGAATGATCAGGAAATTCCCTCCTTCTGAGCTATGCTGGTCTGTTACTCTTTCACTCTTGAAAACTAAAGCCAAGTATTTTACAGTGTTTTTGTCACCACTCATCATAAACTTCCTGTAATAAAAATCACAAGTTCTATGTTTGGAAGAGGTATTTTTACTCAGATATTTTCTACTTTTCCCCTTCTGAAGCGAGATCATCTAGGAAAATGCAATATATCTTCTGGATCTTCATTTAAAATAGGAAAACAAAATTATGGAAGAAATTAAAACAGGTCAATCACTGTGTTATCTATCCAAATATGACTGAAATTGTGATTCTAGTGTTTGCAGCTGAGTATTTTCTAAATTAATTTAAACTCTGGATTGCTTTTTTGCATATAATAATATATTAATATAATAAACATTCTACCAACATCTTATGGGAGTCTAACCTAAGCCTATGCTGTCATTTTATAGGTGAGTAATAAATTATGTAAATGTGACGTAGGTAATACAGCTAGATAGTGAAACCACAGTGTAACTTTCTGTGTACTCAGTATACTGTTATCATCTTCTTAGGAAGTGACGTAATGGAGCCACTGAAAGGTTAATTACTAGTAAAAGTTACATAGAGGGTAATAAGAGGGAAAAATCTACTTTCCAAATTGTGATAGATATTTTAACTAGGTGCAGCCATAACTGGAAGAAGTGAATCTGAGCTCTTTATAATCTTCTCAGTCTAGAGTATTTTCCTGTAGAAATGCAAATGGAGGAGATCAGTGAAATTCCCGTGTTCAGGGTCTGAGAACCTTGGCGAAGGGAATATTGTGAACATAACAATTGTCAAGACCATCATGGAACTTTGAATAATGTCAACTGGGCCCCAAAAGCCAAGAAGCTTATCTTTTTTTAACACACAGACACACACACACACACACACACGCACACACACACATAGATAAAAATGATACAGAATTTTTAAAAAATTTTAAATTAACACTAGTTAATATACTACATATTGTTATCTTGAAAGAAGTTGTTCAGATTACAAGATTTAGGCATGAAAAACATGGTCAAATGATCAGAGAGTGCAAACACAAGCTGTTCTTTTTGATGAACAAACAGATTAGCAGTACGGTTATCTATCTTATATATATATATATATATATATACACACATACACACACATATATATGTATACATATGTATATACATGATCTTTCTCCTTTCTTTTCTCTTTTCCTCATCCCACTTGTTCTTTCCTTTTGACACTTTCTTTCCCTTTCATTTTCACAATATCTATTGTATATTTCGTATCTTATTTACTCTTTTATTTTTTATTTACACTAGGGAGACAACACGATATTTATACATGTGAGTCTGATGTATTTCATTTACGATTATGCATGGGAAGTACTTCAAAGAATCAATAAGTTGGATCTCTAAAAATTTTTGAACATCAAAAGAAATCACCAAAAAAAAAAAAGAAAGAAAAGAGAAAGAAATCACCAACAGAGTAAAAAATAAACCCACAGAACAGGCAGCTTAAATTTCCAAATGCTAATGTTTTTCTGCCTGTATTCTTCCTTTTACATTATAGATGAATCATTTATCTTCCATTTAGTTTTTATCATCATTCACTAGTAAATTTCTGCCAGCTCTAGGCCACATAAACACATGACAATCACACAGGGATAATAATTTAGCACTGAATATTAGATCTTTGTCAACAGGAAAGGGTAACGAGAGATGGAGCTATGGTAGGGATAGGATTAAAATGTGTCATTTGGATGTACAAGCTCCAAACAAGGGATGTAAACATCGTGTACTACAAACCTGTACTCATACAGAAAAATAATCAAAACAAACAACGAAAAGAGAATGCTAGACAAGCATATACCATTGCATTGGACTCTATAATGAGGAAGAAAGTCAAATACAATCAGGGTTGTTAAGAAATGCTCTAGTGTAATTGTCAAAATTTTCATAGTTGAACAGAAATTTAGTTATTGGTCTTTTATATGCAAGGCAGATCAAAACTGTGAGCTCCTCTCCTTCTGGTCATTACGGCCTACTGTGGAAGGAAGCATCTTCTCAAAACTCCCTTTCAGAATTAATGTGAGAAGAGAACAGAGATGTAGTAAACAGTGTACCACACACACTGGCTTATAAAATACTGTACTGCCTTAGTCACTTTCTCACAGCTGGGGCACCCACAGATTACAGGAGGCCTATTTTGAACCACAGTTTCAGAAGTCTCAGTCCATGGTTGGCTGACTCAAATGCAGAAATAGCATGGTGGAAGAGCCCGGCTGGAGGAAAGGTGCTAATGTAATGGCAGCCAAGAAGCACTGAGAGCGAAGGGAGGAACTGTGGAGAGATATTGATCCCTCCAGGTCATGGGCCCGTGAGCCATTCCTTCTAAAGTGGCCCAGTTCCTAACAGCACACTCAACTACGGATTTGCTAGTGAAGTCACACACTGAAGAGGACAGCACCCTCTTGATCCAGTAACCTTTCACATACATGAGAATTTGGGAGAACACTGAGGTCTAAACCATACTATATAGGACAAATGGTAAAACTAATTTCTTCTCACGTCATAGGTTATGTAAGTTACAGACCTCTAACTGCAAAGAGGAGTGAGAAGTACAGTTCTAGTATGACCCTCACAATGAAAAAAAGTATGTTTATAAATAGCCTTGATGATTATAATTAGGTATATTTACAAAGCTTTTAACCTAGTATCAGCTTGTAATTATCAAGATAACCTTATTAATACAGTGCCTTAGGATTTCTTATTTTTGCAACATGTGTTTAGCTTCAGTCTCAATGGTTCATAAACTATCTACTTTACTGATCTGATACCTTTTTAACATTATTTCCATTAACAGGTGAATCTAGATACAATTTTCTGTATTATCTCTAAAATTGCTATGTTTTAATGTCATATAGGATGTAACAAAGGAAATAGTCAACTCCAGAAATACAGCTAGAAATGTCATTGTATATGATAAATTTATGCAGTGTGAGCCACAAACAAAAGAACAATAAAGCAGATGGGGAGGCATAAGCTTTGGTCACGCAGAGCAAGTGCTCAGGGCTGACAGAGCTGCTGCCTCCAGGAACGGAGCCACAGCTGAAGGGCACCCGGACCTGTCCAGAGACAGCTTCAGACAACCCTACAAAGAGCAAGCTGAGCAGGAATCAGTTAGCATTTTGTCCAGGCAAATTTTAACATCTTTGAAGAGAAAATGATATTCAATAATATTCAAATCTTACAGCTGAGCAAGCAAGAAAATATTGGTAGGCAGGTGAAGGAGCAAGGAAATTCAACCCATAATTAGGAGAAAAATTGCTTAATAGAAACTAGCCTAGAAATTTCAACAAAACTTCCATTAGAAGACAAAGATATCAGAAGAGTTATCAATTAAAGAAAATATTTAAAGAAATCAGATAAATAAGATGATGAATGTTATCAATAGAAAAATATAACATCTTAAATGTAAAATGCCTACACGTGCTAATCAAAGGATTCGACACCATTGAAAAATATAGGGGAAACTTACATAATAATAGAAATTGCACACGTGGAAACTAGAAAAAGAAAAGAAAGGTGGGAGGAAAGCGATACGATTCACATCGAATGGTTCTGTGTGAGGAATTCGGAGTCCCAGAAGAACCGGATGGCAGAAAAACGCTTGACAAAGCAGTGATGAAAATGTTTCTGATCATGACAAAAATTTAAACCACAAACAAGCTGAAGATCTTGATTCCAAAGCAAGACATGCACGGGTGCGTACCCACACACTCGCACACTATAATGCAATACTAAAATAGAAGTGATCGAGCAAACATTTTCAAGGTAATTTCAAAAAAGATATATACTGAAGAGAAAAGATAATTGCTACAGTATTCTCAACAAGCATGATATAAAACAGAGAAAATTGATCAGTAGTTTTAAAAATCTTACAGCAATTATCCATGCATGCACCATTTTAGATGTACTGAATATATTCCAAAAATAAAAATGAAAGAAATATGTTTTATACAAAATGCCAATTTAACACTGGTTTTCAGTACAATGTATGCAAAGTGATTATCAAGAGCATAAAGAAACAAAATTAAACCAAGTAGAAACTTGAGTTTATACTACACAAAAAATAGTGGATTCCAGAATTGGGGGAAAAAAATGAATGCATGCAGAATACCTTTTTATATTTTTAAAGCAGGTTTAAGAAGTAATTAAATTCATAAAAAAATAATAATGGTAAGATTTACAGGTAGAGGTAAAATTAAAATGAAAGAAAGTACAAAACATGATGTCTCTCACATTTCTCAATAACTGAGTGGAATGAGGCTGTCACATAGCCTTAAAGAATGTCAGAGACTTGTTTGCACTTAGAACTGACTGGACTTCTGAAAAAAATAAAATACAGTGAAACAACGAAAGAAAAGAATGCACAAGTGCCTCTCATGATTTAAATGCGGGCCATGATTTAAATGGTGTGTTAAAAGTCCTGCACAGGAAAGTAGTGGACATGTCACAGGACTCAAGTAGCACCCCTGTGAAGCAGAACACAAGAAATGCAAAGACAGGAAAGGCAAGAGGCAGCCAACAGAAACTCTTTGCATGATTAGGATAATAGGGGATCCAGAAAAATTCAAAAATGTTGATTAAAAGATTAAAAAATAAAATTCTTTCCACGACAGCATTTCCCATCAGTCATGAATGGTTATCCCATTGCATTTATGTTTGTATATCTTACATTAGTATTTTAAGGCCTAGTAACAGAACCTAAATGTATTATTATGCTAGTGAAAATGTAAAATGTATGAAGTAGAAATATATTTTTCTGCTTACTTCATTTTCACCTCATTAGTAATCTGATTTTGTTCATTAGGCAGTAGTCTATTTTTATTTTCATGATTTATATCAAAGGGCTGTCATTAAATTCATACATATTTAGATTATTGTATTGTCTGGTAAACTGGCATCTGTAGTTATCCTTTTTCTGAAATCTAGTAGTTTCTGATATTAATATGACTATTCTATGTTACATTTGATTAGGTCAACATATTTCATCTTCTAAACCTTTAACCTGTATGTGTTTCTCAGATAAAGTGCTGTCTTTCTGTGGATAACACGCGGATGGTGCTTGTTTCATTTTTCCAGTCTGGAAATCTCTGCATTTTAAAGGAGCATTTGGATTACATGGTTTTAGTATTTTCCAGTATTGGTTATTAGGTATATATATCTTTATTTCCTGCATCTAACATTTACTATTTGCTTCTTAAATTGACATCTACGTATTTCTCTTCGCTCTCTCTAATTATTATCCTATCAAAGTCATAAATATCACTTCAGTAACTATTAAACTAGGCAATACATAGTTAACTTTTCAACACGGAACAATTATTTATATTTAAAATGATTAAAACATAAGTATTTACTGATAAATTAAATGTTTCTCCTGTCATTTATTTCCTTGCAAAATTTTAAATCTTTTGTTATTATTTTTGAGCTACCAGAAAATTATCCCTAAAAATTCTTGCTAAGTAGGTCTGTGGGTGATGACTTTTTATCAGCTTTTTTGGGGAAATATTTAATTTATATTTATTAAAAAATTTGATGCGCATGAGATTTTAATTTTATGGCTGTTTTCTAGTAACTTTCAAACACTGTTTCCCACATTACTTTTTAGCAAGATATCTGCTGTCAGTTTATCCTTCTTTATAATATATGATTCTACCCTTTCTCTTTTTTAAGATTTTCTATTTACTACTGATATGGGAATTGGAATATTATTTGCCTCCTATGATTTCACTTATATTTATTCTCTTTGGGATTTATTAAGCCTGTTACTGTGCAGGAAGTTTATTACTTTCAACAGCTTTCAGTTATGATGTTTTATAACTATTCTCTTTTTTCTCCTGCCGAAGCTTCAATTACGCTTCTATTAACCCATTTGATACACTCCCACATGTTCCCGAAAGACAGCAGTATACTATGATCATTTAAATTTTTTTTATGATGTATTGGAAGGGTTTCTATCTTACGTATTCAAGTTTACTAAAAGTTTTCTCTGTTGTATTGCATTTTTATCATTTTTTTCATGGTAATGATGTTTTTCCTATTTTCTTCAACATTTTAAGAATATTTCATAGCTGCAACTTTAAAGTATTTGTATGCTAATTATATCACCCATGTTATTTCTGTTTCTTTTTTCAAGTTAGTGTTTTTTCCTCCTGAGTTGTGCTGTATTTAACTGTTTTGTTACTTGTGTGTCTCATTTTTGATTGGATATTGAATATTATGAATTTTATATTGATGTTTGCTAAATATTATATTCTTCTAGTAGTGTTGGTTTGGTTACAGTTAATTGCAGTCAGGATTTTCCACTTTAGGCTGGTCTTTAAACTTTCTTAGTGAATATGAGAGCAACTTTAATACAAGGAAAACAAACCTTTACCCAGGTCGTAACTTCCTGAGAATTCTTCCATACATTCTATGTAGACAGAGCACAACCATTCTTTGTGTATAAAAGTTGGAATAAATTTGTACTACTGTTTTCCTACAGCTCTTTGTCTTTTTGGGGCAGTTTTATTTCATGTATGCACAGATCAGTACCAAGACAAAGTTTCAAGGGAATCACTTTTCAGATCTTCAGAATATCTCTCGCCTCACGACCTTTCTGCCAACTTCAGGGCTCTACACTCAGGCACTCAAAACTCAGCCAGGTTTCTGAACTCAGAGATGTGCCAAGCTTCATCTGGGCTCTCTGTTTTATATTACAGAAAGAAATTTCCAAATAAAAAATAATTTTCCAGGTGATATATATGAGGAATTCATGGTGCTTACATTGCTTGTTTTTCTTTTTTCAAAAATTTGCTGATTTAAATTAACTTCTATGTAATGCCAAAAAAGAATTATTTCTATATTTTTTCTGCCTTTTGCTTTTGTTTTTGTATCAGTAGAGAAGCTAAATTCAGTGCAGAGCTTTCACATGTAGAAAAAGAAGATACTCTATATTGCGCACAAAAATTCCTTCTGAGTTTGAAACTATCAAATACAGATGCACCAGACCTCAGAAAACAACTAGAGGACACGTTCAAATAAATGAAACAAAGTAGATGTGTAGCTCACTAGTTCACTGTTTACTTGAGTATGTTTAAATTAGCCATCGTTTAGCATTTCAAACTTGTTAAAAATTTCCTATTTCTAATATAAGCCTGTATCTGATGTAATTTAAATGTTTAAATTTTATATGTGATGATCCTTTGTAGATAGCTACACAAAAGATTCCAAAGCTTACATATTTAAATCTTCTTTTAAAGTTTGAAGTAAGACAGTCTTGAACCAAGAAACCAAATGTTTCAAAGTATTTCATTATTAATAGAATAAACCATCATCATCAGTATGTCTTGGTTTAAATTGTATATTCATTTTCTGAAAATCATGTATTTCAAACTTGCTGATGGTCTCTTTTAAATACATAATACACTATTCTCTAATATATTTTTCCTATGATTTATCTTTGATTATAATAAAAGGAAAAATAAGCAGCTGCATTCTCCAGCTGTGACAATGTCCCAACAGATGAGGCAACACCAGTAATAAATAAAGCAATTTACTTCTTTATAAAAATGCCTGTCTCTATTTAAAGTAAAGCGTATAGCTATTGGTAGAGTCAAGCAGCTGTTAGGACTAAACTGAATACTTACTGAGAAATTAGGCTGCCGCTACACTTGCTGATCTATTTTACTGAGAAGGGCATCTTGAGATTCCAGTGGAAACTTTTAAGAGCTTTCCTTTGGAACTAACTACCAAGAAGTTATCTCGTTTTGCCTAGGTCTCTTACAGAGCACAGTCCATTTTTGCTGTAATGAACAATCAGCTTCCATTTCCCATCGCAGGTAGAGTCTAGAGTACTCCTTAGTAATAGGAAGAAATATAGTAAACTCATAAGATTGATGCAAAAACTAAAAATTATGTCTCCCGAGGCTGCTATGTTCTAGAATAGTCAGAAGTTATACAATAGACCATGTTCCAATATGAAGCTATCGTGAATCTTACCATTGTATGCATGCATGCATACATTCTCTCTCCCCTTGTCTCTTGTTCTCTCTTCAGGCTCTTTATTATCATAAATTACACTACTACAGCAAAATTAAAAATTCCCAAAGTCTCTCATAACTGAATTTTCTACCAATCCCTAAACCTCCAAGGAGCAATACTAATGCTGAGTTTCCTAATGATGTACATTGGAGAAACCACACATCTACGAAACAGTGAATTACCAGCTCCCAAACTGTCATCACGTTTTCACACTAATACTTGGATATTAAAAATTAAGTCATCACCTATTTATAGGTCCAGTCATGTGTATTCAATATGCATATATGCCTAAGGACTAGTATTATTCATATTTCATTGAAATATTTATAGCTTACATTGATGTGCCTATTTATGGTTTTTATTTTATTTTATATATGTTTTATTTAACATACTAATATATTTAATACTCCTGTAAGACAGAAGAGAAAGTTTTGACCTACTTACCACTAATTTCTGAAGGCTAGATAACAACCTAATGTGATACATCTAATCAATTTCAATCTTTCTGTTTGCTAGACTGTGAAAAAGGGAAAATTCCATAAAATAACTGTCAGAATAAGGTCTGCAGGCTCTGCAATGATATTCTTTATTTAATTTCCAGTTTTGGTAATCTGTGTCTCCTTTGGTTTTATTGATTTTTCTTTATTATTTTCTGTTTTCAGTTTCACTGATTTCTGGTCTTATCTTTATTATTTCCTTCTTTCTGATTGCTTTGGGTCCTCTGGTTGCTTGAGGAAGGGACTAGATGGCTTCAGTGTCTGAGAGAAAACCTGTAGAATGTGTGCAGAGATAAAGAAAAGTGCAAGCTCTCTCTTTTCTGCTTTTCTGAACCGAACGGCCCTGGACGGAGTGTAGACAAACCCTATGCAGTGCAGGTGGGGCGATCGTTTTATGCCTGCAGATCCCGAACAAATGCGTTACCTGTTCATATCACCTAGGAGAAAAATGAGAAGAGTAAACTAATGAGTCAGAGAAAGAGTAAAGTATCTTTGCGGAAGAGCCGTGGTGGGGCTTTAGCTGAGGCTTCCAGGTGCAGCACTGGAGCCTCAGCCTCAGCTCACCGCCCCTCCACCAAAAGAAGCCTGTGACTAGAGGTCCCCAGGCTGGGCATGCAAGGGTGCAAATCACCGTGATGGGCCCAGAGGTGAGGGCTGCGGCCCTGACCGGAACTCTCCTTATAGTTAAACTCTTAAAATTGCTGCTAGCGAATGCAACGTCGAAACGAAAGTCTACATTTTGGTATGTTAAGGATATAGAACCTAATAATAGAACCTAATAAAACAAATTTAGATTATTGATTTACTAGTAAAAACAACTGTGGAACGAAATAGGGACGATGGGAAGAATAGACAAAGGCGATTCATTTGGTGTCCGGTGTAACTAAAGGAGCCACACAGCACCCTCCGCACGTGGCAGAGCACGAAGAACCAGTACACAGAAGGACGGCTCTATCTGGAAACTGTGGAAGGCTTCGATCTTGCTCTCAGTGGAAGCCACAGTTGCCAAGAAGCTGTAGGCAGACCAAGCAGATGCGAGGACTTCCTCTATGACTCGGCAGGTAGCTGTATCTGTCCTTCTCTCCTTGGAAGCAAGGGCAAAGCTAAGGAAACTCTCTGGTCTTCAGCAAGTCCCATGTGCATTTGGCGATGGCTATTGGGGCAGTCAAGTGTCTTAGGCTGGTTGCTGCAGTTGAAGGCGAGAGTTCTGTTTTACACATGGGCTGGTGATTGTCTGTATGTTTGGTCCCTCAGAAAGAAAGCAGAGAAATGTAGTTCAAATTTTATGATAGAATTTTTCTGTTAATTTCTGAATAAAGCCCAAGTATAAGCATTACTTTGCATTATATATGCAATAGAAAGGAACAGAAATATGTCATATATAATTATAATTATTTTGTAAACTCAAAATGTTCAAGTAACAATTAATAAGGCAATAAATGTGAGTATGTCATGAAAATACTGAGAAAGAAAAATCAAAGCCTGGAATTCTCCAAAGGACAAAGAATGCCAATAAAATTATAAGGCATAATACAAGATAAACAAGTTAGAGAGCCAATATATACAGAAAATTTTAGAGAAGAGAAAATAGTGCTTTATGTTAAATATTAAAAGATACTTCTCATGTTCACATTTTAATGATGATCAATAGGGATTTCTCTGAAGTCAGACTCTCCCAGGTCAAGTTCCATCTTCGGCACACATTAAGTCAGCAGTGTTTCTCTGTAGCATGGAATTCTTTCCATGATTGTGTATCATATATCTAAAACACCTACCATAAAACACTGTGTTGTTAATATTTCTTCAGTTTTGGCTGTAGATATTCTATTTACTTGAGGAATGATTATTGACAACCTAATACTTTTTAGTCACTAATTTTTTAAAATTAAGCTTATTGATACCATTTAGATATAATAATGATTACATTCATTTGTAATTTGTACCTACACATAGCATATCTTGATTCTTCTTTTTTCCTAGTTCCTCCCCTCCCTTCCATTCCTCTCCTTATTTACAAAAACTTTGTTTCCATTTTTTGTCTCTTTTCTCATTTTTTCTTTTCTCTTCCTACCTTCAGTTCCTCTTCCCATTTTAACATTTTCTTCCTATTTCACAATTATCTATTATACATTTTGGTCCTTATTTACACCTTTGGTTTTCCACATCAGAGAAATTACATGGCATTTACACATACATATCCGATTTATTTCACTTAAAAGTATGGTCTCAAGGTGAATCCATTTACCTAGAAATGTCTCAGGTTTATCCTTCTTTATGACTAATACTCAGTTGTATAAAACAAACCCCACAGCTTTATCCACTCATTGGTTGGTGGGCATTTGGACTGTTTCCACTATTTAGCTTTTACAAATGCTGCTATGAGAGTGTAGACTTTTTCAAGCACTCTGGAAATCTAGAAATCCCATTTCACCCAGCTATTTCCCTTTTTTGGTATCTTCCTGAAAGAATTAAAAGCATCATACTGCAGGTATATATATATGCACAATCATGTTTGTATCAGCACAGTTTATAAAACTGGAAACAGCCCAGATACCCAAAAATCATTATTTAAAGCACTCTTCCTGAGAAGTAGGAAGTCAAGTAGACACAGTATGTAATTTTACAAATTTTGCATGCTAGACCAATATAAATGCTATAAAGAATAAAGAGAGATTAAAGAAACTGAGGAATATTCATGGAGATGTTTGAGATAGAGAGATAGACAGAGACAGACGGACAGAGAGATAGATGATAGAGCTTCAATAAAGTAACCTGGGAGCCAAGACCCTTAAAAAGTGAGGTCAAGAATCCCATGCAGATGTAGTAAGTGCTTTGAATATGACTTGTGACTACTCAGCATCGGGCTGAAGCTTTGTACCCAGTGCAGCAGCATGGCTGAAAGTTGTGCCTAGTGGAAGGCCTTTGGGTAATAAGGGTGGAGCCTTTGAGTCATGGCTTAGACCTAAACTGTCCATGCAGCAGAATTCATATGTTAAGAGAATTGGCTTTTAGAAGCCAGTTGGATCCTGATGTCTCTAAAGTCACCAGTGAATTAAATCATTAATGAGGGCATAATTCGATGGCATTTTGATGGGGAATCTCTGGGTCAGACACCTCTGAATGCTGTGTAATTTGAAGCCTTCATGGATGCTCTGTTTGTATTTCCTATGGTTGTCAGTTGTTGAGGATCCAAAGCATTCAGTCTCTAAATCACTAAAAATTTGGGTCACATGAGAAACAACTGGATATGGACGAGTGTGAGTTTGTTCTTGGTGGGATTTAAACTAATGATTCCTGATGTGCTATGAAGAAAGAAACAAGCAGCCGATAAACAGAAGCCATCATTCTCTTACTTACGCAGAGAGCTTCATGGGTTTACCAGGAGAAGAAGAGGTGGAAGTTCAGAGACAACTGGAAATCTGATGCCTGTCCCAAAAACAAGAGGGCAGAGCAAAATCTGGTAGAGAAGTTGGTGCCAAAAGGTATCAAAGGAAGAGTAAGAGTTACAAGGACTATTATATGGCCTGCTGAAAACAGAGAGAAAGTTATTTGTTTCCCTGGCTTACATTTTGGCTGCAAAAGCTTTTTGGGCAAAAAATGACCACAAGATTAAAATCTTCCTTTCTCAGCTACACAGGGGATACCACAAGCCAGGCTTTCTTGTTCCTATGAACCATTTGCACCTAGAGAGACTAAAAATTTGCTGGAGAGGTCTGAAATCGTTTATTAACTGCTCTATATCTAGCTCTTTTGTTGATATTCTAGCTGTTCATTAGGAAAGGAGTTGGAGAAGGCTTTAGAGAAAGAAAGAAACCATCATTTCTAGACGATTCATTTTTCATCCACACATTCGTGTAGGCATGTGAAGATCTGGACACACCTTGTGCACTGTGTATAATCATTCTGGTATTTGAATTTTGTTATGGGAGAGTTGTAGTTCTGTGTTTGGTAAAATATCCTCCTGATTACTGATATACTCTTTCATGTTCAGTCTATTCAGTTCATAAATGTACAAATTTACCTTTCTCTAGACTCCTTCAATTATTTACAATGTAGTGTGTTTAATTATAAAACTAGTAATATGTGCTATCATTACATATTTTTATCTTTGACTTTTACTCAATTAATTAATTTTCATTTGGTCAGTAAAATTTCCTAACAATATAGCAATGTGTACAAAGATATTGATAAACATGCACACACACACCCTTACTTATAGGCATAAACTCAAATATATAATTATAGGCAGAGAAGGCAGTATTAAATGTAAACATACAAACTACTTAAACAATGATGATTATGACCATTCTTAGACATGTCTCATTGTCTTTTACATTTACTAATTCTCGTGTCGCATTCAGATCATCTGTACATCACTATTTAAAAACCCATGGAACTAAAAATAAATATTCCCTCACATGTACATATAAAGTGGGTTTAAATGTATACACATAAAAATATTCTTAGAATGTTATTCCTAAAAACATATATCCATATTAACGTACCCTGATACTTTAAATACCTAAGTCATATTATAAATAATATCAAAATACATATAACAATTGAATTTCTTCATTTAATGCTACCATATGAAATAATCACAGAGAACTTTTCTTGGATTGGCAATTGTGTAGTCTGTTTTGGGTTTTGTTTTGTTTTTTTTAATTTAGTGTGTCACTTTTGGCGTTTTAAGAAATTAAAATACAATGAGTAATCTGAAAAACAGTACATGTTTCAGATATTTTTATGATTAGTTTAGGGTTTACATCTTGTAAATTGGCTATCAGAGTTTATCCTGAATCTTTTAAACAAGTTTTTATTGTCATGAATGTGGGATCTTGAGCCAATATTGAAAAATAGCACGTGAGTTTTATGCCCACTAATAGAATTTTGAAATAAATCAAAATGTTTAACTTACTTCCTTAAGAGAATTAGATTTTAAAATAGAAGGGATCATTTATAAATAGTATATAGCTGGTTCATTTCTCAGTATGAAAGACTTGCTAGCTACCGTCTGAATAAAATATATTTTTGTTTCTTAATATATATAAACATTACACTGCAATGCTTTGAAATGTATATGTATTTCAAAAATTAATATAAAATACTGTGTATTTAAATACACTTTAATGCTAACATTGAAATACGTTATGAGTCATCAATAAATTTATATTTTATTTCTAGTATGAATTCGTAATTTAACTAACTGTAGTTGAATGTTTGCAACAAAGTAGGTGAATATTTCTTGTAATTGAATCATAAATTTTACCTATTACACCTGGAGTTTCCATCTTTCTCCCTTAGAAGAGTTCTAATTGCATCCTGTATTATTTCATGAAATAGCTTTACTTTATAGATTTATTGCACAATTATTTCTGAACAATATGAGGATATGGAGCTACCACATTCATTTTACAAGCATATTTTTCTTTTCATTTTGTTTTATGGTTGAATAGGAAACTGCAGTCCTATAGATCATGTTTTCTTTGAGCATTAGATGGCATATTAATTGGGTAACAACAGCCTGTTCCGTAGGTCTCTGCTGTGATTTTGTAAGTTAGCACGATGGTAGCCAGCTACGCTTCTCAGTAGCTGCATCTGGAGGATACAGGAAGCAATTTCTGTGTTTGCTTTTTTTCTTTGACAAGTGGCAAGGTGTGTGCACATGCGCGAAAGTGTCAAAATGGCATTTTTACCCACATCATGCTCTATCTAATAAGTTTTGCTTATGTTTACCTGAGCCTCACAGTGAGTAAAACACAGATACCATTCTTTTGTTATGTAAATAAGTATTTAACAAAACAGAATGTGGGTGCGACCCACAGTTACTGAACCTGGGGTAAAGAAAGACCCCTCTGAACATTCACCCACTTGGCAGGTGAACGGTCAGGTGTGTACAGGAGCTCCAAAGTACCATCAAATGAGTTTTACCTATGAAATGCTCATTGCTAAATGTCTGTGCATTTAAGATTTGTTCCTACAACAAATTTTCTTTTGAGTTTTCTGATATAAGTAATCCAATTCAGCAAAGGAATATAAAAGACAAGATTTGCATGTTTTGGGAAAGATCCAAAGTGAGTTATGATATTACTCATGCATAGATGATTAAAATGATAATGACTTTGACTATGTGAGGAGCAGCCAATGTTCTTCTGACAAGAACTGACCGATACAGATACAGGGAATGCAGACCTCCTTAATTCAGGTGATGAAAAAATAGCAATCTAAGTACATATTTATCTCATTGAAATGGTATGTATGTGAAGACTACCACTAGTGTGAGTGTGACAGTTAAAGCAAAAATTATGATGTCTGTGGTAGATATTTGTTTATATTTACATTGTAGTTCACATACATTTTTAGTGTTGCTGTTATCTTTTAGATTTTGTAAGCAAGTAAATATCTACTTTATATACTTATTATATATTTGATATTTTATTTTATTTCATTGATATCTTATTTTCTACTAAGTGCATGTTATGTAATGTAGTAGGAAGATACTGACCAAACCAGAAGACAAAAGAGGTGACAAGAATGGCCTGCCACACAAGAAAGGAAAGCTAAGGACATATGCTGTCATTTTAGGTGAGACACGTGCTCACTTAAAATGTAACATTGAATTGTCATATGTGAGACTGCCTTGTCATATGTGACAACTGAAGCAAAGGTTATTTTTGTTATAGAGTTCTATTGATATTTTCATTGCAGCTCATACATAAATTTATTTCAGATTTTAGGATTTGAATGCATGTACATGGCTTATGTGGAAAGGTTAAGGTTTATTCTAAATGTACAATACATATTAAGGATTTAGTAATTCATTTTATTGCTATGGCATGTTCCTGTTAACTACACACTATGTTATATAATAAGTGCCTCCTGAAAAATCAGCAACACCAGTGAGATGTCAAGCACGTCCTACAAAAAGGCCAGGAAAGCAAAACACATGTGCTATCAGTGTAAGCAATATGTGTGTATGGAACGTGCTGTTGTCATGTGTGCAGATTGCCTTATATATGAAAATTGAAGTAATGATTATTTTTCTATAGTATTATATTGGCATTTTCATTGTATTTCATATAGGAATTTATCTCTGTTGTTATCTTTTGAATAGCAAAAAACAGTTGATATTGAAAATTTTGATGCCTTTTCATAAGCACTCAATAAATATTAAAAATTCAACACTTTTTATATTTCCCTGTTAAAAAACCATTGTATAATATAATAAAATTTGTAAAGCCCCCACTGTGAGCCAGCTGGAGTGAGGGCCAGGGAGAACCAGGAAGGAAGCCAAGCCCCTGCCTATGAGCTGGCTAGAGTGCAGACCAGGAAGAACCAGGAAGGAAAAGGGAGAACCAGGATAGAAGCAATGCCCCTGTCTATCAAATCAGACTAAAAGTGGGCCAGGGAGGACCAAGAAGACAGGTATACTCCCACCTGTGACCCAGCCAGAGCACAGGTGAGGGAGAACCAGGAAGACAGCTAAGTCCCCAACGATGAGCCAGCCAGAGCATGGACCAGGGAGAACCAAGAGGACAGCTAAGCCCCTACCTGTGAGCCAGACAGAGTATACACTGGGGAGAACCAGGAAATCAGCTAAGCCCCAACTTGTGAGTCAGCCAGAGCACAGACTGGGAAGAACCAAGAAGGAACCTAAACCTCTGCCTGTGAGACAGCCTCAAGTCAATAATCTGAGCAAATATTTAGAGGACAACAATATATTCTTTCACATGAAAATCCAAATAGAGTGACTGAGAGAGATGAACAAAGGGCTTGGTCTTTTTGATCCAACAAGGTGTTGTTAGATGGGTAATGTTCTGAAAGCTTTCTGCCAGGTTACCAAAGCTTTTCTTCAACTTGCATTACAGTTAGTTTCCTCCATACAAAACCCACACCAGAAGTGTCACCATGTAACTATCAAGTCAGATATTCTAGCATTGAATATCAGCATTTCTGTTTAAAAAAAAAAAAACCTTTGGGTGATTCTGATAGATGGTGAAGTTTGAGAAACATTGGATAATTTAATTCTCCATCTTCATTTTTTTCATTACATATGTTTACCCTTAGAAAGTATTTTACAGTTCAAGTCTTTCCTGGCACCTATCTATTGGAAAGCAGATCTGTGACAATGTTGTTTAACTAGTGTCTGTTGAATCAGGGCTCTTAATGACCTGAAAGTGAATATATATGACATTTTTAGGAAAGCCCAGAACTTTCTACATGGTCAATTCTTAAAGAAACTTAGAACACTATATTGTTTTAAGGAGTACTTAACTTACCTTGAGCCAACTCCATTGCCAGTGGAGGTTAATCTGATTTGGTGGTGGTCATCAGTGGAAGATTATACATCGAGAATAAATGCTTCTAATTCACCAGTCTTGTGATCTCTCTGGTGTTTACAGGTAGGTCCAGAATCTTGCTTGTCACTTTTATCCTCTTTAAAAATCTCATTCATGAAAACAATTTCTTATATTAAAGCAGTTTTTTCTAAACCATAACTAATCCAGTATACTTTTTCAGAACTAATTCTAATTTTGTACTTTAAGTAGCTTTATTATATAAACATAAACATTGTGGAGACATAATGTAAATAGACATGAAGGTATGATACCTTATGTTAAGTCTGATAGAAATTTCTGTGTAGGAAAATGAATTTTAAAACTCTCTTAGTGCAACTACAATGTTTTAAGTAGTAGCTTCTTCAAAGCAGATGAATATAAGACAAACGTGAGACATTTGAAAAAATGTAAATTTCCCTACATTTGATAGGAATATACTAAATTATAAGTTAAAGGATTATTTTCTATTCATAAAATATATATGGTTTCTCATTTAAGATATGCATGTGAACAATATGTAATAGAATATTACAGACAATCCCAAATCCTTACTGGTATATATTTGCATAAACTTTGAAGTATGCAACTGTGAAGAAGCTCCCCATCTTACCCTTCACACACACTCTTTCCAAGCCGAGGCATCCTGCCTTCTGCTACTGAAGACCTACTGTAATTCTTTTCTCTTGAATAGGAGGTGGATGCAGTGACTTGCTTCCAGTAGGTGGAATAAGGCAGAAGCGCTCTGACATTAGCTTATAAAAAGACTGCGGCCTTTGCCTTTGGAACTCTGACTTGCAGCAACTGGCTCCTCATAAGCAATCTCATTATGATACCTCGCAGTAGAGAGTCTGCAGCATCCAAGACAGTGAGGACAAGCTTAGATATGAATCCTACCCAGCCGATACCTTCATGGCATTTTCATTGGAGGCCATGAGACAGAAACAGGAAGCAAAGATGCTCTTGGTTTCCTGACACACAGAAGTGAATAGATAATAAATATTTGTTATTTCAACCACCAAATTTTGTAGTACTTTATTAAGTAGAAACAGATAACAGATTTAAATATTAGTGCTAGAAGTTGCAAATTGTCACTGCAAAAATCTAAAACATGGGAATTGCTTTGAAATGGAGCAGGAGACATTGAAAGGAACATTCATGAAAACTGAACAATTTGTCTAAGGACAAATTTAACAAAAGTTAGAAGGTGCTTTCTCATCTTTTCTTGCTGATAATAATGAAATGTAGCCAAAAGAAAAAAAAAAGAAAGAAAAATTGAAAGAAAATTTAAAATATTCAAGACTCAATCATTTAAAAAATTCTCAGTGTTTTCACACTATAAATGGTTGTAAAATTTAAGTATCAAATAAATATCAAAGTATCAAATGAATAAAGGCCTTTGCACCACCCAAATTCTGCTTCAGGGAACAGGCTAATACAAAGTCTCATTATTCTTCAGGAAAAATGGAAAGTTACTCCTAGACTAGAACCAAGAGTCCACAGAGCAAAGATGAGCATCAATGCCGAATTAATCCCTGGGCTTGACACTTAAGGAGTTTTCAACATTTATATGTTTTATAATTTTCATAGAAAAAATAAGATGATTTGACAAATTTAAAAGAAAAACTTTTTAAAAATTAATAGTTACTTTATATAAGTAATTTACTAAAAATTATCAGTGATAGAATTATACCATGCTAGTAACAGTTAATATGGTAGGAAATAAGATTTTGTACATGATAGCCATAACATCTAATAATATGAACATTATCAATAATATGCCAACTTCAAAAATAAAGCAAAAGATATTTACAAACAAAAAAATCTTACCTCTAATAAATTGTACAAAAGATTTAATGACATAGAGTTACATATTATCTTTGCAAACAAGATAATTTATTCTGGTAAAAATATTATGTATTCTCAAGGGAGGAACTAAAGATGCCCGACCAGTGAGCAGCAAAATACAGAGCCTCCCGGGAGAAACAACTCATATGCCAGAATAAAACATCCTGGAGAGACCCAGACAGGGGGAGATAGATCCTCTTGACACAGGAAGAAATTAAAATGTAAAAAAGCTCATCAAACATGCAGTCTCGGGGCTACAATTGGAGCAGCTAAAATTACCAGACAAGGCATTTTCACTGCCACCCGCCAAGTTTGTGCCAGCCAGAATTCACAAATTCGAGCAAGCTGGCAGAGCCGCTCAAACTCATCCTCGCCACCACTCACAGGAGCCACAGCCACCACTTAAAAATAACAAGGAAACAGGCAGTAACAATACAAAGTCTAGAAGATGACAAGAGAATCTACAATTTAAGAATAAGAAATGTTAACGAAGAAGCAGGAATACATACAGGTGAATTACAAAGGCTATTCATGCAAATAATTAAGGAAAACTTCCCAAGCATGGGAAAAGAAAATGACATTCAGTTATGTGAGGCATAAAGAACTCCAGCCACCTACAACCAAAGCAGAGGTACACCCAGCCATATAATAATCAAGATACCAGAAATTCAATATAAAAACAGAATATTAAAAGCCGTCAGAGAAAAGAAACAGATTACCTATAAAGGTAAGCCCATCAGAATCATGGCTGACTTCTCGACACAGACCATCAGATCAAGAGGAGCTTGGAGTGAAGTACTCAAAGCCCTGAAAGAGAATAATCTCCAGCCCAGATTGATGTACCCTGCAAAACTGTCATTAGAAGTTGATGGAGAAACAAGATGCTTCCATGACAAAGAGGAACTGGGCGAGCCACCAGTCCAACCCTACAGAGAATACTGAAGGACATTCTAGAGAGAGAGAAAAAAAAATACCAGGATTTTAGGAACAGTGGCAGAAAGGCCTCAATGAGTGGGGCAGGCTATAGAATGAGGGAGAAAAGTAGACAAACAAAGGCAGAAAAATAGCATAGCAGAAATGAGGCAGAGAAGGATAACTAGAATCTCTAACATAGATGGCCTTGATACACTATATTGTTATTAGTGTACCAGGATTTAAAACCCACATTACTCACACCACTCTGCTTAGATGTATTATATTCTGTTCCAGTCATTCTACCTGTACTAGATTTGAAGGCACAGACAGTTATCCCAAAAATAACAGGATATAGTACGGTAATCATTCTTAATTTCCTATTAACTTAATCTAAAGCTCTGTATAACCTACACTATTTTACCATGACTGATCGTAATCAAATCTGGTTTGTTAGATCACTGTTTTGCATTGATAGATTTTATTAAAGCTGTTATGATTGATAGTATCAAGTCTGAGAGAATAGGCAACTGCACTAAACATGACAAGATCCACTAGAAGATCCACTCTGGTTTGATTATTACTTGTCTTTGAAGTTTTATACTGTCTACAATGTTTTATTTTTACTAATATTGTTATGTACTGCTATATTCAATTATACTGCTATAATCAATTATGCCTAATGATATAGACAATTCTATTGAAGATAATAAGTAACAACACAGTAATCATTGTAGATCACCTTGTACTGTGATTTTTGGTTTCATGTTTTTATAGGAATTTGTTTCGTTTTGTCCTGCTAGGTTTTGTTTTTCTCTCTAATACAGAAGGGATAGAAATACATGTAGAGACTCTTGCATGCACAGCTATTTACTATCTCACTGTTTGAATATCTACTTTGTATGCTTTAATTTTGTAACTTGAACAACTATTTCTAAGAGGACAATATATAATTTATCAACTAGTGATTTCTTACTGTTTATCTTTTTTTTGAAATTCTGTATTATCTCTACCATTTACATGTTTTTTTCTCTTTAAATAAA
>PVLA01002555.1:242368-262377 GCA_004027455.1 Hydrochoerus hydrochaeris | reverse complement strand
AATATTAGTAAAAATAAAACATTGTAGACAGTATAAAACTTCAAAGGCAGGTAATAATCAAACCATAGTGGATATTCTAGTGGATCTTGTCATCTTAAGTGCAGTTGCCTATACTCTCAGACTTGATACTATCAATCATAACAGCTTTGAATAAAATCTATCAATACAAAACAGCAATCCAACAAACCAGATTCGATTAAGATCAGTCATGGTAAAACACTGTAAGTTATACAGAACTTCAGATTAAGTTAATAGGAAATTAAGGATGATTACTGTACTATGTCCTGTTATTTTCAGGATTGCTGTCTGTGCCCTCAAATCTAGTACAGGTAGAATGACTGGAACAGAATATAATACATCTAAGCAGAGTAGTATGAATAATGTGGGTTTTAAATCCTGGTACACTATTAACAATATAGTGTATCAAGGCCATCTATGTTAGAGATTCTAGTTATCCTTCTCTGCCTCATTTCTGCTATGCTATTTTTCTGCCTTTGTCTAGTTTTCTCTTTCATTCTACTGCCTGCCCCACTCACTGAGGCCTTTCTGCCACTGTTTCTAAAATCCTGGTATTTTTTTTCTCTCTCTCTAGAATGTCTTTAAGTCTTCTCTGTAGGGTTGGATTGGAGCTCACAAACTCGCCCAGTTTCTCTTTGTCATGGAAGCATCTTGTTTCTCCATTAATTTCTAGTGACAGTTTTGCAGGGTACATCAATCTGGGCTGGAGGTTATTTTCTTTTAGGGCTTGGAAGACTTTACTCCAAGCTCTTCTTGATCTGATGGTCTGTGTCGAGAAGTCAGCTGTGATTCTGATGGGCTTACCTTTATGGGTAATCTGTTTCTTTTCTGTGATGGCTTTTAATATTCTGTTTTTATATTGAATTTCTGGTATCTTGATTATTATATGTCTGGGTGTTGATCTGTTTTGGTTGTAGGTGGCTGGAGTTTGGTATGCCTCACATAACTGAATGTCATTTTCTTTTCCCATGCTTGGGAAGTTTTCCTTAACTATTTCCATGAATAGCCTTTGTAATTTGTCTGTATGTATTCCTGCTTCTTCATTCACATTTCTTATTCTTAAATTGTAGATTTTCTTGTCATCTTCTAGCCTTTGTATTGTTACTGCCTGTTTCCTTGTTTTTAAGAGATCTTTCCTTTCATGATCACACATTGCAAACTTGTCTTCAACTTCTGATAGTCTATCCTTAGTTTCTTTTAAGGAGTTTTGCCAGCTTCCAATGGAGTTTTTAATTTCCTGGTAGTCTCTTTGAATCTGCTTCATTGATTCTATATTTTCTTTATATTCTTTATTGAATGTTTCTCTCCTTTTTTTGTGTTCCTCCCTTCTTCCATCTATATCATCCTGAGAGATGCTTCCTGAGAGCATTTCTTTTATTACTCTACTCGTATCTTGCTTTACCTGATTTAGTATTTCAATTTTGAGCTTGTCTACAAGGTCCCGAAGATATCTCTTAATGTCCATTGAAGCCATGTCTGATGTTGTGTGTTTGCTGCCCTCAGTCTCCCTTGTTTTTCCTTTTCCTGGATCAGTGCTCTCAGGGTTCTGGGCTGGGAGCCTCCTCCTGCCTCTCTATCCTGTCATGGCCCTGGCTTCCTCCACATGGGTTACAGTGCAGGTCCCAGCTCCCTTCCCTGTTGACTACGTTTCCTCCCCTCTGAAGCATGCTGGCAAGGGACCTCCGCCCTCTCCTGCCTGCTCTTGTCCCTGAGGTGTAAGCAGCAGCTATGTTTGCCTGCCCCTCCCCACCAGGCCAGCCAAACTTCAGGTGCCTTCACCCAGTTAGTGCTTGCTAGGTGCAGGGAATTGATTTGGGATGGCTCATTGGGTCCCGGCCAGGGGCACAGCCCAGTCCAAACAAATCCCAAGAATCTGCTCTTGGGAGGGAGGAACCAACTAAAGTCACTGTTGCTCCCAGTTCAGGCTCCTCCTGCCAGATTCCAACATGTCACCCATTTGGTCACACCCTTCCCGTGGGGGTGGGTCTCATTCCCAGCACTGACCGTGGATTAATGAAGGTCCCTTCACTGGCTCCTCTCTCCATTGGGCTCACCAACCCCCGACTTCAGTGCTGCTGTGCTTCCTGTGAGTGGTGGTGGGAATGAGTTTGGGTGGCTCTGCCAGCCGGCGCAGATTCAGGCCTGTGCAAACTTGGTGGGTCACTGCGAAGAAAACACTGTGTCCCATGATTTTTAGCTGTTTCAGTTGTAGTCCCAAAGTATTTGATAAGCTTTTTTACATTTTAATTTCTTCCTGTGTCAAGAGGATGCATCTCCCTTTGTCTGGGTCTCTCCAGGGTGTTTTATTTTGGCAAATGAGTTGTTTCTCCCAGGAGGCTTTGTATTTTGTTGCTCACTGATTGGCCATCTTGTCTTCTCTCCAATAGCTTTTTTTTTTTGGTACTGGGGATTGAACTCATGACTGTGTGCTTGCAAGGCAGGTGCTTATGCTGCTGAGCTAAATCCCCAGCCCCTCCAATAGCTTCTTTACAGGTTTCCTTCTATTAGCTTCTGCCTTGCTCAGATTCATTGTACATGGCATTGTCCATGTGACTGTATTATTTCTTTTCTTATCTACCTTCAAATATGTTCTCTTGTAATCTCAACAAAAAGCATGTTGAAATTTCAGGTGCACATATTTGAAGGTAGATAACATGAATGTTAGAAAATGTGCCCGTTTGGGAATGGAAGACTTGGTTCTAACCCTGGAATCACTAAGTAGCTGTATGATTGGAGACACTCTCTCCCATCCCCCTAGTTTCAGTTTCCTCATCTGTAAATAAAAGCAGAGATTATAAAGTATTTAAGGGCCATTATCACCATGTAATGCTTTATGGGCTGATTAAAAGAACTTTTTCTTGAGTTCTTGCTAAGGATGGAAAGAAATGAGGCCCTGAGATGGCATTCAGTCTGCTGTTTTATTTTTCTTCTCAGAGATGTTTGGCATCTTGAAGTTTGGCAAGAGTTCCCATACATTGAGGAAAACTACATCACAAAGTTTGAGGAGCATTTCCTCATTTCAGCAGGTGTGCCAAGTGGACAGAGAGCAGCCGGCAGGGTAGAGGAAGCTGTGGTGGTGGTTTCAAATTGCTGGGGTAGATTCTTGTCAAGTTCTCTGTGCTTTACTGTATACTTGTCTTTAGGGTTGTGTGGGTCCTTAAAAGTCACCCAAAGCAGCCCAAAGAAGGTGAGTCCATAAATTCCATGGTGTGCTGCTGCCAACTTTGTAGGATTCTAATGGGATGGTAGATGTAGACATATATATTTGTCCACTTACATTTTTTTAAATATAAGCATTATGACATAGAGTTATATCTACATTTTATGAAAATATCAGATTTCTAATTTTGATATTGCACTTCAGTTATATAAAGTCAACCACTGGGAGAAACTGGGTGAAGGTTGTGAGGGACTCTCAGTTCTATCTTTGTACTTCCTCTCCCTCTTTGTTCCAAAGTTTAAAAAATTAGTAAGACTTCCAAGATGATATATAGGACTCTGAAAGGCTGGTCCTC
Source organism: Hydrochoerus hydrochaeris (assembly GCA_004027455.1). Lineage (NCBI taxonomy): Eukaryota > Metazoa > Chordata > Mammalia > Rodentia > Hydrochaeridae > Hydrochoerus > Hydrochoerus hydrochaeris. The sequence continues at coordinate 258,844 of PVLA01002555.1, read as the reverse complement.
TACCTTCCACAATTTTGTGAATTGGGCTCTTTTTTCCTAAAGCAAAATGTTGATTACCTAAAAATGCAATAGATTTTCATAATTTTTGTGAAAAGTCTGTCCTCAAAGAATTTCCTATTAAGACTCAACACACCCGTTCATTGGCCTTGGTGTTTCTGTTGTGTTTGATGGGTACTCAGACCAGCCTTCGTGATAGCGTTGGGGGTGCCCGTCTTTTTTGGATCCTTGGATTCCACTCCATGTCCTCCAGACTCCTCAGTCCTCCCTGGCTTTAGGAAGTTCATGCAGACAGAGAGCCATGGAGTAGTCTGGCCAATGGTCCCTGTAAACCTTTGAGGGGTGAAGTGGATAAGATATGCCTTGTGATCATTTGGTGATTCAGTTAATTCCAATTCCATTCTTCTCCAGAAGACTTTATGTGGGGGCAGTAAGAGGTATCAAGGGAGGAGAGGATAGTGAAAGCAAAAAAGACTGAGAAATGACTTGTGACAGGCAGAATAATGTCCCCACTGCCCCCAAAGATGCTCACATCCTCATCCCCAGAATGTGTGAATATATTAGTTTACATGGCAAAGGGGAATTAGGGTTGTTAATCAACTGACCTTAAAATAGGGAGATTATGCTGGGTTATTCTGGTGGACCCGGTACAGTTATAAGGGTGCTTAGAAGTATAAGAGAGAGGCTGATGTGATGTCACCTGGGTCAGAAACATTCCACACTGCTGGCTTTGAAGATGGGAGAAGGGTCCATGAGTCCACAAATGGGGGTGCCTCTGGAAACGAGGAAGGACACGGAAATGGATTCTCTCTAGAGCTTTCAGAAGTGAATGCAGCCTTCTGACACCTTGATTCAGTGCAGCCAAACCCATGTGGTGTTTCTGATCTATAGAACATTTCAAGAATACACTTGTGTTGGTTTAAACTGTTGAATTTGTAGCAATTTGTGATGGTGCAAGAGAATACTGCTACAATACAAAGTTAACACACTACTGCAGTAACAGGTTGCACATTGGAGGTGGGCTGGGGGCTCAAGAAGCAGAGAAATCCTTTGGGGGACTGGGCTCAATAAAATCTGTGGTAGCGGGTATGGTTGGGATGGAAAATAACCGAATTTAAAGGGCAAGGTCTTATTGAGAAGGCACTGCTGTGCCAGGGAGAATTGAAGTAAGCATCAGGAAGAGAGGTTTGGCCTAAATAGTCAGAGAAGCAGTTTTGGGGACTTGGGGTATATGAATAAGAGCACAGAGTGAGGGATGGATGAGGAAACTGTGTGGGAACAGTGGGTTTGTATTAGTTTGGGGAACAGAAAAATTTGAATTTTGGTCATTTTGTTATCTGGCTGTTTGACACAGATAAATCTTAAAATCTTTAAAATACCTGGGCCTCAGTTTTCCCATATAAAAACAAGGGGTGCAGGTATTGAGGTTTCTTTCCAAATTAAAACAAAGCTGCACAATTTGGTGATCGTTCTTAGTGGGTTCTTTAGGAATAGTGTAATTATGATCCTAGCTTTTCAACTCACGGTGTCAGGAGGTTAATATCTTGTATGTCTGGTCACAGTGCAATATGGCTTCCTCCTCTGCGGAATAACTTCACCCCACTCGTACGTATTCATTATGCTGCTTCAGTGTAGAAGTAATGCCCATGGGAGATATCAGCTCCCTGTGATGGAAGTGTTTCATGTTCACACAGAAGCGTAGATATGATTTTCATAGGGCAAGTGTAAGTTCTTGCCAAATGCCATCTCTAAGCCGGTGGGGACAAGCAGCCAGAATACAGTGTGTTCTGTAGGGGGCCAAAGAGACAAACAGGGGCTATGGATCCCTGAATCTCTCCATTCTGAAGCATTAAGTATTCCAGAATCCCAAAATACTGAATTCAGTAAAAATGTCTTTGCATTCTGTTTGATTTTGTACACTTTTCAGTTTCTCACAAACCTTTTACTGACAGAGCATAGTAGCATCTGCCAGTGATAGGGCAACCAGAGGGTTTGGCAGCTTGTGGGTGGGAGTTTCAGGGTTTGGCTGCAGTTAGTTTGGGCTGTTGGAGTGGGTGGATGAAACTGTGTATTGATGATGGTCTTTGCTTTTCCTAAATCACAATTGCATCATATGAGATAGCTGAGTTTATGTTGAGCTTTACAAAAGCCTCCTGGGAAAAGGGCAAAACTGGTTGGAGTGCGCAAGAAATTTATTTATGGCAATCATGGTATCAAACTGAGATTGGAGACTGTTGAGAATCTGGACTGTTTTCTGGTGGAGGAAAAAATCCATTTTACTTTTGGAAGTAAGAAGGAACATATAGTAGAATCACTTTGTAGTTGAGTGATTTAGAGTCTTACTGTCCTTTTCAGAAGGCAACAGATAGCATATCTTATACAAATTCAAGTAAAGATAAAATGTAAATGAAGGGGAAAGAGGAGCAGAAAGAAAAGCGGCAGCTTCACGGCAGGTGGTGTGAAGCTGTCAAGCATGGTTGGCCAGGTTTGTCATGACTCATATGCACAGCAGAGGGGTACAGCTGCCTCTCCTGGAAACACAGGGTCACAGCCTTCTGTACTTTGAAGATGACTCACAAGGAAGGAAGCTGGAGGTCCCATCTTGGGTTCATCTTCCATGCATGAACTTGACTTATTTCTTTGACCTGATTTTTAAGCTTGTGGTGCTCTGATTTCTAGTGACTACTAAGTGATGAAAGGGAAATTTTATGTTAGGTGCCTCCCCCCTCACCCAGACAAGATTAGAAAACTAGAGAACACCCAGCCATCTAAATTGCACATTGTCCTCTAAAGTGGGTTATTTTTTATTTATTTATGTATTTTTAAAGTAGTAAGATACCACAGAACAAGACGGAACAAAGCCAATTGAGACAGTGTAGTGAAATTGGTACAGGACTTCATAGCAGGTTACCGGGGTAACAGTAATAGGTACCATAGTATATCTCGTTATCTTCACAATAGTTGTCCTTTCAATCAGGTAGAGCAAAATCAAAAAAATGCAGAACATTATAGAACTTATCAAAACAGAATATTGAATAGAGCAATACCATTAATCAGAACAAAGCAAAACAGTGATAAAAATATTTGCCTTCAAAGAGATGACAGAAGGAAATCCCCCCTATTTGCCATATTGCATATAGTCAACCTAGCAAGAGATGCTCAGATTAAAGTGGGTTATTTTTGTAAAGGTACTGAAAAGGATCCTTCCACTGTAGTATGCTATAGTGTGATCTATTCATTGACAATTCAGTAGGGATATGTTATTTCCCTAATCACTTCTTTCCACTACATGCAATACGCCTTTTCCCTACGTTCATGGCATTGTAAGCAGTACCAAAACATTCTGAGCACTTAATATTCAAGGTTTTAATTGAAGCATAATTGGCATAAACTGTGCATATTAAAGCACACAGCTTGGTGAATTTTGACATAGTATTCCACAAGTATATGCTTGTGAAACTATTACTAAAACCAAGATAATGAATATTGCTATTACATCCCAGAGTTTCCTGGTGTCCTTTGTAATCTATTTCCCCCTAAACTGCTTTCCCCAGAGCACTGGTAGATTTCCTGACACAAGACAAGTTTGAATTTTCTAGAATTTCACAGACCCAGAACCATACAACATTTACTCTTTAAATCTGGCTTCTTTTACTCACTATAATGAGATCAGTACTTATAGTTGCACATATCAATAGTTCATTCCTTTTTGATATTGATATTTTATTGAAACTTGTTTAGTTTTTTATATATCAATACCCATATACTGATTCGTTTTACAGATATAAATTGAGTGCCAACCATGTGTCAGGCACTTTTTAGAGTAGTTTTAAATTCACAGCAAAATCAAGAGGAAGATACAGAGATTTCTCTTATTCCTTTTTCCCTGACATGTAGATAGCCTGTGCCATCATCAGCATCTTCCACCAGAGTGATACAGCTGTTACATTTGATGAACTTACACAGACATTAGTTTTCATAAAGGTGCAGTATATTGTATAGGTTTGGACAAATATGAAATGACACTTATATTCCAGTATAGTACCATATACAATATTTTTACTGCACTAAAAGTCCTCTCTGCGTTTCTTAGTTATGCCCCCCTCCTTCTTAACCTGTGGCAACCACTGACACTTTGATCATTTTTGATAAGCAAAACTCAACCCAATCTCATATCCAATTTAAAAATTTTGCCTTAACATATTGCTTAAAGGACCTGAAGCGTGAATTGGAAGAGTGATGGAGAAAAAGAGGGAGAGAGAAAGGAAAGGAGAGGAGAACAAGAAGGGGGAGGGAGAGAGGGACAGAAGAAAAGACAGGAAGAGAGAAGGAGGACAAGGAAAAGGGAGAAGGAAAGAGAGGAGAGAGATAGAGATAGAGATAGAGAGACTGCTTTTAAGAAAGTTTCCCAGCATTGTTTTAATTTGCATCTCTTGAATGACCAGTCATGTTGAACATTTTTTCATGTATTTATTTGCTGTTTGTATTTCCTTCTCTGTTTGTATTCATCTCAGATGCTCATTTTGGATTGGTCTTTAAATTTTGAGAGGTGTCTGCTGGGCATGGTGGTACATGCCTGTAATCCCAGCACTCGGATCCCAGCAGGAGGATCATTGAGAGTTCGAGACCATCCTGGACTACATAGTAAGTTCAAGACCAGCCTGAGCTGTATAGTGTGACCTTGTCTCAAAAAAACAAACAAAAAAAATTGGAAGAGTCATATTTTTTCAACACTTTATATGTTCTAGATAGTAGTCCTTTGTCTGAGGGACAACAAGCTAAACTTTTTTCCTACTCTGGGTTGTCTTTTCACATAGATTCTTTGTAGTATTTTCCATGCATCAGGGTTTTGTTCATGAAATCTTTGCCTACATTTATATTTTCAGGTGTTCGACCTATTCTCTCTTCCAGCAGTATTTCTGTTTTAATATTTTTATCTTTGATCCATTTAGATTTTATTGTAGGGCATGGTGAGAGATATGGATCTAGTTTAGTCTTCGGCATGTGGAAATCCAGTTTTTCTAGCACCATTTATTAAAGAGATTTTCTTTGAATGTATTTGGCCCCTTTGTCAAAGATAAGGTGGCTGAGTGTATTTGCACTTGTTTCTGCATGTTGTAATCTGTTCCATTGATCTTTGGGTATATTTTTTTGGCCAGTTTTTGGCATGCTGTTTTTTTTTTTGTTGTTTTTAATTTTAATCATGGTGGCTGTTTTAGTTACTTTTCTCTCATTGCTGAGACAAAAAAGTCGATGTCCCAAATTAAGGAAGGCAAAGTTTATTTAGTTCACAGTTTGTGGATGTTTCAATCCACAGTCAGCTGGGTCCAAGACAGAATGGTGTGTCAGAGGTGCAACCATTCATGGCAGCAGAAGACAGCAAAAGCAACAAGAGAGAAAGGGGAAAGAGCCAGCCTCTTTTCTTCCCTTGTACAGTAAGCAGACTCCCCTGACCCACCCTGCCAGGGTGGGTGTAGCACTAACACCATCTCTGTGACCTCCTTTTGCACAGGATGAGAATGTTTACAAAGTGAAGACCCTGGTTCCCTGCTGAGTTACTTGTTAACCTTCTAAACTTCTCAATTTGACACAATGTATCAACTATTCCAGTCTACCCCTAATCAATTTAACAATCAGATATGTTTCTTTAAATATTTCCTGATACAAAGACATGCTTATTCTTATCATTTCACAACTTGAACATTATAGCACAGATTTAATAATCCTTAAGAATATTAAGTCTATCAACATTATATTACATTAGAACCATAGCATTCTGCCTCTGGTCCCCCAAAACATCCTTTTATGCAAAAGGCATTTAGTCTACTGCAAGAGTTGCCAAAATCCTAGCACTTTCAGCATTGCTGAAAAGTCCAAGTCCCAAGTCTCCTCTAAGATCTAAGGCAAACTCTTAGCTGCAAGCCCTTGTACAAATTAAAAGTTAAACAATTCCAACATTCAATGGCACAAAATAAACTTTTCGATTCCAAAAGTTGCAAGTATGAATACAAAAGATTGGGACCAAAGAAAGTCTAAAGTCCACTAGGGCAAACATTAAGTCCTATATTTTCACATGCAGCATCTAAGGCAATCTGTGACAAGTTGTGAGTTCCAAAGGGCTTGAGTGTCTCCACCCCTATGGCACCTCCAGTGGCTGCAATTCCCATGGCTTCTCTCTTGGGTCGGCTTTGCTCCCTCCTTGCATCTTTCCTTAGACAATCTATGTTTCTGGGTTCTTCAAACTTCTGGGGTCTTCACTGCACTTTTGGCTTCACAAATTATCCTCTCAGGAACACACTGCCTGACCTCCCAGGCCTTCTGAAATTGGGGTGGAAGGCTTCTTAATCCCACACATATTGCATTCTGCGTGCATCTAAAACCACCACTGTGTGAATGATACCTAGGTCTACTGCCAGCTGGATCAGTATCCAGGCTTCTCTCTTTTTTGGGTGTAGGGGTCAAATGTCTAGATCACTGGACACTCTGAATCCAATTCTGAGGAAATAATTTTTCTATGCCACCACCATTATGGAATATGGTGCCCTGGCAGCTTTCTCCTCAAAACAAAGTCTTTTACTTTTGAAGTTTTGAGACTCAAAGGGTGGAGGCTTGCTGCTTCTTGAGATGTCCTCAGGCCATCTTTTCTAATCTCCTGTTCCTTCTCAGAAGTTGATGTCTCCTCAGTTCTATCTTTGAAATCTGTGGCTTTATTGGAGCTTCTTTTCTGGCCAAATTCACATTTTAAATCATGTTGCTATGCTCTTTGCTCCTGATTTAGAACTTAAATCTGGCTAAACACCTCCAACAATACCCATGCCACAGCCTCAACATTCGACTGCCTTGAAATTTCTTGTGTCAGATTAATTAGTTCACTGCCTTTAATCTCAGTCTCAGGTAAACTCTCTGGACATGAGCAAAATGCAGACAAACTTTCTGCCAAGCCATAGCACACTTTGGCTGGAGTCTACAACCAATGCAGTCCTTCTTTGCAGCACAAATCTCCTGAACCTGGTCTTTACAAGAAGGATTTCTATCAGCCTTCTGGTCTTCTGAGCTCTGACTAGAATCTCCCATACAGAAAAGCCAAGCCATTCCAGGGCTACGCTTTCAGGTGACATCTCAGAACCTTTCCAAACTCTTCCCACAAGCCATTCTCAAAGCCTCTTGACAACACTGTCCGGTACAATCACAGCAACAACCCCACTTTTCTGGTACCAATTTCTGTCTTGGTTACTTTTCTCTCATTGCTGCGACACAATACCTGACACCCAAAAGGAAGGAAACAAAGGTTTATTTAGAGCACAGTTCATAGAGGTTTCAGTCCATACTCAGCGGGCTCCAATGCAGTGTGGCATGGCACAGGGGCAACACTTCAAGGTGGCAGAAGTCAGCAAAGCGACAAGAGCAGAAAGGGGGTGCATGAGTGTCTTTTCCTCTCTTATATTCTGCACAGGTCATCCTAACTCCAAAGTGAGTGGAGGACTCACAACATCTCCTTGTCCTCCTCTTGCATAGGCTGAGGATGTTTACACCATAAAGATCTTGGATCCCTGCTGAGTCTCTTAGTTAAATTTCTAAACTTCTCAAGTTAATATAATGTATCAATCATTACAATTTCTTTCTCAAGAAAAGACTTCTGGTCTTTAAAGGATGAAAATTGAGGTCCTGGGTCAGGGATATAATATAGCTCAGTGGCACAGCGCCTGACTGACAAGCACGAGGTCATGCAACCCATTCCTAGTACAAAAAAAAAAAAAAAAGAAAAAAGAAAAAGAGAACTTGTTGTCCTTTCCAAACTCTTGCACAAAGGCTCTTAAACCACATGATCAGGTATAGTCACTCCTAAGACCCCACACTAAGTACCAAATTCTGGCTTAATTATTTTTCTCTTGTTAAGACAAACGACCTGATATCCAACATTAAGAAAGGAAAGGTTTATTTAGTTCACAGTTGGTGGAGTTTTCAGTCCATAGTCAGCTGGGTCCAAGGCAGGGTAGCATGGCAGAGGGGCAACCATTCATGGCAGCAGAAGACAGCAAAAGCAACAAGAGCGAAAGGGAAAGAGCAGTCTCTTCTCCCTTATATTGTAAACCGGCTACCCTCCCCCAGGGCAGGTGTAGCACTCACACCATCTCTGTGATCTCTTCTTTTGCACAGAATGAGGATGTTTACAATGTGAGGTTCCCTGCTGAGTTGCTGAAAGTTCTGAACTCTACAAGTTGAAACAATGTATTAACCAGTGCAAGTCAGGGATTGTGATGTTCACTGCCTTACCTTTGTTGCGGAGGACTGTTTTTGCTATTTAAGGTCTCTTCTGGTTCCAATGGGTTTTAGGAATATTTCTTCTAGTTTTGTGAGGCATGCTAATGGTATTTTGATTAGAATTGTGTTAAATCTGTATAGCAATTTTGGCAGTATAACCATTTTTACTACGTTGGTTCTTCTCACCCATAAGCAAGGAGTATCTTTCCATTTTCTGATTTCCTCTTTGATCTTTTGCAGAGTACTATAATTTTTTTTGTTTTATTTTTGGTATTAGAGATTGAACTCAGGACCTTGCATTTGCCAGGCAGGTGATACGCTATTGAGCTGTTTCTGGCCCTATAATTTTCAATGTAGAGATCTTTTCTTTCCTTTGTTAAATTGATTCCTCAGTGTTTCATTTTTTTCTATCTCATTCCAGAAAGAATGGAAATTATTGCAAAATCAACTAATAGCAAATGCTGTGGGGATGTGGGGGAAAGCAACCAATTTAAAAGGAATCAATTTAACAAATAATAATGGAAACATTATTGGTGGGACTGTAGACTGCAGCAACCATTGTGGAAATAAGTGTGGAGATTCCTCAAAAAACTAGGATTAGAGGTCCCATTTGACCCAGCAAATCCCTGGCTCGTGTCTTCATGGAAGAATGAAAAACATCATACCACAGTGATACATGTGAACCCATATTTATAGTAGAACAATTTATAATAGCTAAATCTTGGAAACAACCCAAATGCTGTCAACCAAGGAATGGGTAAAAAAGACGTGATTTTAAAAAAATATGCAATGGAGTATTACTCAGCCATAAAGAAGGATAAACTTGAGACATTCCCTGGTAGATGGATACACCTTGAGACTAGACTCTTAAGTGAAATAAATCAGACATATGTGTAAATATTGCATTGTTTCTGTGATGCAAGATACCAAAAGTGTAAACGAGTACCAAACTATATAAAAGATATTGGAAGTAGGAAGAAAATATTCAAAAGAAAGGGAAGCTGGGGAAGGAGGAGGGGAAAAGGAAGGAAAGGAAAAGAAAAAAATGGTGAAGGATAAAAAGGAAACAAAGCTTCGTAAATGGGGAGGGGAAGAAAGGTTGAAAGGAGAGGATTAAAAAAAAAGAATGTGGCGAGTGATTTAGCTCAGCGGCATAAGCACCTGCCTGGCAAGTGTGAGGTCATGAGTTTGATCCCTGGTACAAAAGAGAGAGAGAGAGAGAGAGAGAGAGAGACAGAGAGACAGAGACAGAGACAGAGACAGAGAAGCTAGGATATATCATATATATGTACCAATTCCCTGGGATGAATGTGATCATTATGTATATCTAAATTATACCAATAAATAATTTAAAAAGATGTCTTTCTATACCTTTAAAAAGGTCTCCTTCTACGCCATTTGTAGAGCCATTAGTAGTTATTATGTCATATTTTTTTTAAGAGGAATGACTTTCTACAATACCTTTGAACAGCCTGGTGGCCATTGATTCAGAAAATCCACATTTCCAAGTGAGAGAAGGTGCCTTTGCATCAGCTCATGAATATAATGCCTGTTGGTGGATATAATTTTTCTGTTATCAGCTTCATCTATCACAGCAAGGCAAATGGATGGGATTGTGAGAATGAATACAACAAAAATTAAAAAGATTTCTTCTTGCTTAATTTCATGAATTAATTTTTACTTTACTTTAATAACTGTGTATCTACACAAAGGACTATATCCATAAGGTATATATTTCCATCTTAAATGATTTCATATGTGCTTTAGAATACTTTTATTGTATCATTCTCTAGATTTCATTTATCAGGTAACCATGTCCATATGAGCATGACAGTCTGTGGGCACAATAACACGCAGTTTGAGTTTTGTAGCTGTTAGATCATGCCAGGGGGTTCAGCCTCATAGGAGTATATGCCAAGACCATCTCGGTTTCTTTGGCAGTTGACCTTCGTATTCAATTTCTGTCACCATTTGGATTCTTAGTCTCTTTCATATAAGAAGCTCAAAGAACCGTAGTCACTCTATTGCTACCACATAGAGCATGAACATTCAGTTGATTTCCTAAAATTCTGTGAGCAAATGGAGGTGAGTTTTTTCTACTACCTCCTCAGCTTCCTGGTGTGATTTGCATTAATTTTTCCTGACTTGATCAACTTACCAGATCACCGTGCCTCTTCTTTCATACCATAGAAGAAGGAGTAACAGCCCCAGTGGGTCCAAATGTCTGGCTGAAGCTCGATTCATGGACTCTATGGATAAAAGATATTTATTGGAATCGATGCCTGCAGATATTGTGAGCCTACGGAAACAGCAACAGAAGGTTTCTGTGGGAAACAGGCAGTTTTTTTTGACATTTAAGAATCAGAGTTGGTATGGAAGAGATAGAGTAATTTGAGCATTCAGGGATTTAGGGAAAAATAAACAGCTATTTCTAGAGCTTTGGCATTTTTAAGGATTTGTGGAAGAGGGTTTTTGTAACCTTATTTAGTGTATCAGAGGTTTCTTTTGCAGGTAGTAGTAATAATGTATCAGAGGTTTCTTTTGCGTGTAGTAGGAGATAGAACCTGTCCCAAAGCCTGCCAACATTATAGGATGGATAGTAGCAGCTGAGAAACCCAGAAGGAATGGTTTTCAGCTCTTAAAACTGTAATCATGATTAGGCTCCCCGACTCTAGAAAAGAGATGAACAGGGAGAGAGAAAACAAGAAGAGAGCTGGACATAGCTGAGCATCCCTCATAAATGCAAACCTTGCAATTATTTTATCCTAGTAAGTGAGAGTTTGTTTTGTTTCTTTCATTTTTCGTTCCTTGGGTCAGTGGTAAGGGCTTACTTGGTACTTTCTTGCTTTGGAGGAGTGAGCCATGAGAGCTGAAAGTGTCATGTTCCAGGAGAGAAGCAGTTGGGGTGGGAACCCAGCAAAAGACACAGGGGAGGAGAGTTTGAAGTAATGGGTAGTCCAGTGTTTAGATAAAAAGCAAGAACTAGACGTCGAAATCAAGCAAGGATGTGCCTAACAGGTATGGGTAGGGTGCAGTAAGAAGTCAGAGTTTTGAGAAGCTGGAATTTTGTTCAAGATTTTAATTTTGTAGAAAAGCAATGTGTATTAAATAATATATCATCCCAAAATTTCTCTACTAACGTATTTAAAAAACATTTGTTCTCTAAAGGATTTAACTATTAACAATACAGATTAAAAGCTAAAAAAATCCATCATTAGTATATATATTTTTGAATATTCTCTGCAAATTTTCTTCAAATTTTAAGTATGTAAGGATATCTTCAATATACATATTAAGATCTCTTTCTCTGTATGTACTAAAAACTGTGTATAAGTCTTGAAAACAAATCTATATGAGAGGGAGAGAGGGAGAAAGGGAAGCAGGAAGGGGAGAGAGAGAGAGAGAGAATGGAGCCTTGCTCCTCTAGAAATTAAGTTTAATATATATGTTACAAAATTAGTTCGATTCTCTTCCTGATTATGTGCTTTTATTTTTGGCTTGCTATTTGCAAAAAGTGACTCAGAAACGGAAGTGAAAAATCATTTTACAGTTTGACTAGAGACTTTTTTCTTTTAGGGTTGTTGTAATTCTTACATAATACAAGCGCAAATCTCTGAATGTTTATTAGATGTCTGGTGTTAGGCTTCTGTGTAAAACAATACCATTCCCCCTAAGTCCTATGCCTCTCTAATTATATGTAAACTTGTTTAAGATCCTCAAGTACAATGATTCATCACTCTAAGGTGCTCTGCTAAAGGCTACATTGTTATAAGACTATTGTTCCTTCCTGAATATATTTATTTTGAGCTTTGGTAAATTTTTTATTTTTAAAATAAGCTCCAGATCTCTATCTGTACTTACTATGCAAGAAATAATAAACACTCAAATGCATTTATCTAGTTTAAAATGTTACTTCATATGTCAAAAACAGGTGGCCATTGCATTCTTAGAAGTGTTTATTTAGATTTATTGATATTATTATCAACACCATCATCATCACCCTTATCACCTGTTAATATTAGTTACTCACCATTTAGGTAGGGGTTATTGTAAGTAAGGTCCAGCACTATTTACAAATAATATGTATTAACTAACATAGTCCTTGTTCTGACATAAAGGGAGAAAAATGAGTAATAGTAGAAATGCTAGGTAGTTGTTAACTTTCAAATGAGTTGTGAGGTAGTTCTTTTGAACTTAGGGCCCCTTTTATTGATTAATAAAAAAGTAAATAATGTTACACATAGGCATATATGTACCTCATTTTTCTTCTTAAAACCCATTCAAGGGGCCTGGGTTTAGCTCAGTGGTGTAAGTGCCTGTGAGGATGTGAGTTCAAGTCCCGGTACCAAAAACAAAACAAAACACGGTGATAGATTAAAACCTATTCAAGAACTGAAACTCTATGTTAAGCCCTGCAATGAAGTGTTTTGAGTTGGGGTCTACTGCTAAACATTTATTAAGTCTGAACATAGGGTTTCACTCAGGTTGGTGGACTGTGATTCTTCTCACTCTGCAGTTTTCACCCACACCTTCAAAAAAGACATGATAAAAAATTATGGCACTTGAATTTTTAAAAATTATTATAGTAAAAGACACAATGTTGTTAATCTACCTTTATATACTCTCCCTTACCTCGGGCACACTTAACCCATTGCTCTTTCCGCTTTCTGAAGTGCTGGACATGTTCTTTTGTGAGTATGTTTAGTTGTAGTGCTGTAGCTGCCCTGTCTTCACAATAACCATGGTTATTTTTACTTTGGGGACGATCCAGACGTCACACGATGTCTGACCCAGTGATTAAGTCAGATGAAGACACTGTAATGTTTGGTAAACTTCTATTTCTGTTTTGTGGTATGCAGCAGTAGTCACTGCATTTTTTATCATACCTCATAAAGACATGAAAGACTTTCAGACCTGCATCAGAAAGTCTTTCAGAGGGAGTATTTTGAAGGGGATTAATGGCAATGTGTGTTTCACTGCAATTAATTTTTTAAAAATTTAAAATGCCCTGTATATTTTGATCCCCCCCTCACATGTATGTCTGCCATTGTGGGGTGAAATGTGACCGCCAAAAAGATATGTTGGATTCCTAACCCTAGGCACCTATTAATGTAACTTTATTTGGGAATAATATTTTTGTAGATGAAAAGATTTAAGATGAGGTCACATTAGATTAAGTAGACCTTAGTATCCTCATAAAAAGAAGTATATTTGGACACAAAAACAAAGAGAATATTATTTGACAGCAGAGGCGGAGATTTGGGTGATGGGTCTTTAAACCAAGGAAAGCCAAAGATTGCTGGCAACTACCAGGAAGCTGAGAGGAAGCAGGAAGCAATCCACTCTAGAGACTTCACAAAAACACAGCCCACTGACACCTTGATTTTGGATTTCTAGCTTTAAGAATTGTGAAACAATTCATCTGTAATTTTTTCCACCTAAGTTTATCATAATTTATTATGGAAATCTTAGGAAACTAATATATCTTCTAAGTAAATCACTATCAGAAATTTCTCACATATCTATTTGTTCTATGATAACTTTAGGAATAGACTTTCTACTAAAACAAACTTCACATGCTGAAGTTTGATACATAGCTTTCTTTGTTACCTTAAAACACAATTATGATAATAATACTAAATGACTATATTATTAGTGATTTTATTTTTTTCTTTTTAAAACCATAATACTACTTGATCTATGGTAGTTACTATGCTGTCTCTTGTTATTTTCAATAAAATTGTCTATATCATCAGGCATAGTATAATTAAAGTTAGCAATACATAGCACTATTAATAAAAACAAAACATTGGAGACATTAAAGGACTTCAAAGGCAGTTAATAATCAAAGCATAATGGGTATCCTATTGAATCTTGTCATCTTCAGAGTAGTTGCCTCTACTCTCAGACTTGATACTCTCAAGAATACCAGATTCGAATAAAATCCGTCAAGACAAAACAGCGATATAGCCAATCTTCTCTGTCTCATCTCTGCTATGCTATTTTCTGTCATTGTTGCTTACTTTTCTCCTTCATTCCACTATCTGCCCCTTTCATTGAGGCCTTTCTGCCATTGTTCCTGGAATCCTGGTGATTTTCTTCTCTCTCTCTCTTGAATGTCCTTCAGTATTCTTTGCAGAGTTGGATTGGTGGTCACTAACTTGCCCAGTTCCTCTTTGCCGTGGAAATATCTTGTCTCTCCATTAATTTTGAGAGATACTTTTGCAGGGTACATCAATCTGGGTTGGAGGTTATTTTCTTTCAGGGCTTGGAATACTTTGCTCCAAGCTCTTCTTGATTTGATAGTTTGCATCGAGAAGTCCGCTGTGATTTTGATGAGTTTTCCTTTATAGGCAATCTTTTTCTTTTCTCTGACTGCTTTTAATATTCTCTTCTTGTAATGGATTTCTGGGATCCTGATTATTATATGTCTGGGTGTAGATCTGTTTTGGTTGTAGTTGGCTGGAGTTCTGTATGCCTCATATATATGAACTTCACTTTTGTTTCTTATGCTTGGGAAGTCTTCCTTAATTATTTCTGTGAATAGCCTTTTTGTTTCATTTGTATTTGTCCCTGCTTCTTCATTCACATTTTTTATTCTTAAGTTATAAATCCTTTTGTTGTCTTCTAGCCTTTGTATCATTGCTTCCTGGTTCCTTGTTTTTATTAAGAGATCTTTCCTTTTGTGATCATACATTTCAAATCTATCTTCAAGTTTTGAAAGTCTGTCTTTAGTTTCTGTCAAGAAGTTTTGTCAGCTTTCAATGGAGTTTTTAATTTCCTGATATTCTCTTTGGAACTGTTTCATGTATTCTAGATTTTGTTTATATTCTTCTTCAAAGGCTTCTCTCCTTTCTCTGGGTTCCTCCATTCTTCCATTTGTGTCTTCTTGAGGAGTGCCCAGCATTTCTTTTATTAATCTTCTTATATCTTGATTCACCTGAGTTAGAATTTCAGATTTAAATTCATCGATGAGGTCATGGAAGTATTTCTTTATTTCTGATGAGGCCATGTCTGATATTGCATGTTTGCTGCCCTCAATCTCCTCTGTATTAACCTCTCCTGGACTTATTTTCCCTGGGTCAGTGGTTGGAGGCTTTTTGTTGTTTCTCTGTCTTGTCATGTTTCTGGTTTCTTTCAGACAGGTGAATGGTGGAGGTCTCAGTTCCCAGCACTTAACAAAGTCCATGCAGCTCAGTTTGCCATCTCCACTCCCTGTTTGCAGTACCTCCTCCTGCCAAGGGTCTCGAGCTCACCAATCCCCGCTCTCAGTGGGGATGCAACCTCAGCTCAATCGTGAGTTGCCTGACTCAAAGATGCCCTCAGTACAGCGACCAGAGTGTGCCCAGCTCCAGCCCTCCATCCATGCTGCTTCTTTTTAAATTTTTTTTCTTTTTCCTAGTTTCTTCCTGGGTCATAAGAATTTCTCTCTTTTCATCTGATCTTTTCCATGGTGTTAGATTCTAGCCTCTGAGTTGTTTTTCTCAGAGAGGCTCTTTATTATGCTACCTATCAATCAGGCATCTTGGATGCAATCCCAGCAATATTCTTGTAAATTTTTTTTATGTGATCAAAATCATGATCTCACACTTGCCAGGTAGGTGCTTATGCCACTGAGCTAAATCCCCAGCCCCATTCCTATAAATCTTTACAGGAACTTAAGCTCAATCATGCAGGTTATCCAATCTCTTAAAATTCATCATGCAAAGTCCAGTGGACTGTCTCCTGAATGATGGTCATTTTTTGTGCTGTGAAGGTCATATGTTCCGGCCATGTTGAGTGCCAAATATTGTAAACCTGAATAATGAATTCAGTCATGCAAGTATTGTAGTCCTCTTTCTAGTTTTCCTCACAATCCGAAAAATTATATTTGTAATCCCTTTGAGATATCATTGGAATCCCAGCAAGTTAATTCCAATCTACCACCACCAATGCAACCTATGGCCAGAGTCAGTGATTTTAAAATCTATGTCAGTGATTTTTAAATCTAATGAATGAATCTTTTCATTCATTAAACATTTAAGATATGTGATGACATCTAGTGAATCCTACAATTTATAGAATTGTGACAAGATATGAATACAAGAAAAACATAAAATTACGTACAATAGCATGTTGATTTTTGCTTATGGAATACTTGTTGAGTAACTTAGATATTTCTAACTTTTTTCAAAGAAGATTCTTTGTTTACTATCTTTAAATTTTGTTTCTTTTCTT
>PVLA01002555.1:224983-242268 GCA_004027455.1 Hydrochoerus hydrochaeris | reverse complement strand
CTGGCTATTTTGGTTTCTTACTTAAATGCAGCTTAACTCCAAATTTTGATGGTACCAGCAGTACATTATAGACTGAGAGTTCCTGCTCTAAAATGGTGTAAGAATTCAGGCACTTGAAGAAGAGCCCAGTCATCTTTCCAAGTATGTCACTGTAGAAAGAGGAAAGCATTGGATTTTTTTTTCTTGGTATGTTGGGATAGGTCATGAAAACATAACCTTGGGCACTATATATGGTCCCTGGCCCTGCTTCTGTTCTTCTTTTTCAAATATATTAAAATTTTTATTAGTATATGTTTGCAGCGCATGATGATTCTCTCACTGTGGGGAGTTGGTACAGGTACATAACATATCTTAATTGTTTTTACCTCCTTCTCTCTTCCCTCCCTGTTTCTTCTGCCTTTTAGTTCCCTTTCCATTTTCAAAAGATCTATCTTTCTGCTTCCTATTATCTTTTATTTTCTCTCTAAGTTATTTATACTTTGGGTTTCTCATATAAGAGAAATCATATGCTATTTAAGCTTAGATTTAAGCTGATTTCTTTCACTTAAGATCATCTCAAGGTGCATCCATTTTCCTATAAATGATTTAAATTTATTCTCCTTTATGTCAGAGTAGCACTCCATTATGTACAAATACAAGTTTAAAATTCTTTTATTAATACATGTTTGTAGTACATAATGATTACCTTTTTTGGGGGGAGTTTGCTCATATATATAACATAACATATTAAATCATTTTTTATCCCCTTACCCTTCCATCCCTCCCTGCTCCTTCCAAATCTTTCTTTTAAAATTTTATTTTAGAGAGAATAAAACTAAGCAAAATAAAACAGAATAAATCCAATAAAAACAAGACAGTGTAAGTGATACAGGATTTCAAAACAAGATAATAGGAAATCAACAATGGTTACCATAATGCCTCTTATCTTCAAAATTGCTGCCTATAACTTCAGACATAATAAAATCAAATGAAACAGAAACAGAATAAAACCAATGAAAACAAAACAATCAATGCAATACAGGACTTCAAAATAATATAATAGTAAATCTAAAATGGCTACCATAATATATCTTGTTATCTTCAAAATAGCTGCCCATGCCATCAGATACAACAAAATCAAACAACATAAAACAGGATAAAACCCAACCAAACAAAACAATGAGAATGATACATGATTTCAAAACAAGATAATAGAGAATTAACAATGGTCACCACCTTCAGGTCCTCCAAAAATGCTACATTGCATGTTGTTAGCCTCTAAATAGATGATGAGACTACAGCTTTAGACCTGCAAAGTCAGTGAAACACTAAACACTACAAGCATTAAGTTATATTTTATCTCATTAACTATCATCAGAGCCTCTGTTTCTCCAGATCAGCCAGTCACTTACAGTGTGGAGGGCATTTCTTGTCTCTGGGTTTTCCTACCAGAAGGGGCTGGCACCTGGCTCTCCTCCAGCCAGCCCACCAATGGCACAGACTCATAGGAGGTCTTAGCTTCTTGTTGACTTCTTGTTTTCCTCTCCTGCAGTCTGCAAATGGTGCTGACTCACAAGAGAGGGCTAGCATCTGGCTCTCACCCAGTCAACCTGCACATGGCACTGACCCACAGGAAGTCTTAGCTTTCTGTTGACTTTTTGTTCTCCTCCCCCACAGTCTGAGAATCTCCCTCCAACTCCCCTTCCCTTTCCCATCTGCAAAAGCTCTATTTCTATTTTTTCTTCAACTTTCCTTTTTTCATCCTTTTTCCCTTCCTTCCTTCTATCTTGTACCCCTTTCCATCTGAAAAAGACCTCCTTACTTCCTATTATCTATCTTTGATTTTTCTCTTTATAGTTTATATTTCTTGTATAAGAGAAACCATGCAATATTTAAACTTGTGTGTTTGATTTATTTCTCTTAACATTATGGTCTTGAGGCACATCCATTTGCCTACAAATCCCTCAAATTTATTTTTCCTTATTACAGACTAGTACTCCATTGTGCGTAAATACCACATTTTCTTTATCCATTCATTTTTTGATGAGCATATAGTCCATTTCCAAGATTTAGCTATTATAATTGTGCTGCTAAAAACATGACTATGCATGCATCACTGTAATATGGCAACTTTAACTCTTTCAGGAAGATAACCAGAAGGGAAATAGCTGGGTCAAATGGAATTTCTATTTTTAGTTTTTTGAGGAATCTTCATACTGATCTCTGTAGTGGTTGTGTTAGTTTACATTCCTGCCAACAATATAGGAGGATTCCTTTCTCCTGTAGCCTCAACAGCATTTGTTATTATTTGACTTCTTGATGATAATCATTTTTCAGGAATAAGATGATATCTCAGTGTTGTTCTAATTCGCATTTCTCTAGTGGCCAGTGATGCTGACTATTTTTTTCATGTATTTTTTTGGTCATCTGTACTTCTTCTGAGAGATGTCTATTTATTTTGGATGCCAATGTTTGATTGGGTCTTTTATTTGGGGAAATCTAATTTTTTGAGTTCTTTTTATGTCTAGATATTAGTCTTCTGTCTGAGAAATAGCTGGCAAAGATTGTAGGTTGTCTCTTAATTTTGTTGGGTTGTTTACTTTGCTGTGCAGAAGCTTTTTATTTTGATATAACTCAATCATTATCAATAATTTTTATGTCATTGGGATTCTGTTCAGAAAGTCCTTGTCTATGCATATATCTTCAATAATTTTACCTATTTTTTATCCAGTCATCTGTTGATGGATATATAAACTGCTCCCAAGATTTAGCTATTTTGAGTTGTGCTGCTATAAACTTGGATGTGTGTGTATTACTGTAATGTGACATTTTAAACCCTATTGGGAAGATGATTAGAAGAGGAATAACTCAGTTGAAAGGAATTTCTATTTTTGATATTTTGAGGAATCTACATACTGATCTACATAGTTGTACTAGTTTTCATTCATGTTAACAATGTAGCAGGTTTCTTTTTTCCCACATTCTCACTAGAATTTGTTATTATTTGATTTCTTAATGATAGCCATTTTTTTCTAGATAAGATAACATCTCATTGTTTCTTTTAATTTGCATTTCTCTAATCACCAGAATTATTAAACTTTTTTCAGGTACTCATTGGCCATTTATACTCTTCTGAGAAGTGTCTATTCATTTCAGTTGCCTATTTTTTTGATTGAGTCTTTTTTTTTTAGTAGAATCTAATTTTTTGAGTTCTTTATATATTCTAGATATTAGTTCTCTGAGGATTAATTGGCATTTCCCCCCCATTTTTAGGTCATCTTTTCTCTACATTGGCTGTTTCTTTTGCTGTGCAGAAGTTTTAAACATTAATATGATCTCATTTATTGATTTTTATATGATTTCTTATGCAATTGGGGTTCTGTTCAGAAAGTCCTTGCCTATGCCTGTGTCTTCAAACTTTTATGTACTTCATCTTCCAGAAGATTGTTAATTTTCATATCTAGATTTTTGATCCATTTTGATACAATTTAATTCTGTATGAGAGATATAAGTCTAGATATAATCTTTTGCATGTGGAGTCTAGATTTTCCCAGTACCATTTGTTAAAGAGGCTTTCTTTCCTGCAGCACATATTTTGGTCCCTTTGCCAAAGATCAGATGGTTAAATGTGCCTGGAACTGGTTCAACATCCTCTGTCCTGTTTCATTAACTCAATTGTTCATCCCCCGCCCCCCAGTACCATACTGTTTTTAATCACTGTAGCCTTTCTTTCTTTCTTTCTTTCTTTCTTTCTTTCTTTCTTTCTTTCTTTTTTTTTTTTTTTTTTTTTTTTTTTTTTTTTTTTTTTTTTTTTTTTTTTTTTTGTACCTGGGATTGAACTCACGACCTTTCACTTGCCAGGCAGGCGCTTATGCCACTGAGCTAAATACCCCGGCCCAATCACTGTAGCTTTTCAATGTAAGTTGAAACCCAGGATTATGCTGTCTCCTTGTTGGCGCTGTTATTCAGGATTGCTTTTTCTATTTTGTGTCTTTTCTGGCTCTGTATGGATTTTAGTATTGTTTTTGTTAGTTCTGTGAGGAATGCTGTTGATATTTTGACTTGGATTGCATTAAATCTATACATCGTTTAGGAAGTATGGCCAGTTTGACCCTGTTGAATAGCGGATATTTTTCAATTTTGTGATGTCTCTTTGATCTGCTTGTTCAGAGGAGATAAAAGTTTTGTTATAGAAGTCTTTCACTTCTTTGGTTAGGTTAATTCATAAGTATTTAATTTTCCCCCCTAATTTTGCTCTCAGTGGGTTCATCATTGGTGTAGAGGAATGGTATTGATTTTTGTGTGTTCATTTTGTATCCTGCCACTGAAATGAATTTGTTTTTTACTTCTAGGAGTTTTTTGGTGGAATTTTTGGGGCTTTCTATGTAAAGAACCTTGTCATCTGCAAATAAGGATAGTTTGACTTCTTCCTTTCCTGTATATATTCCCTTTATTTCCTTTTCTTGCCTGATTGCTCTGGCTAAAATTTTGAGTACTATAGAAAACGTGTGTGGTGATAGTGGTCATTCTTGTTTTATTACTGATTTTAGAGGGAATGCTTTCTTTCAGTTTTTCACCATTTAATATCATAGAACAATTAGGTTTGTTATAAATGGATTATATCAGATTGAGGTAAGTTCCTTCTATAGCTCTGTTCTTCAGGGTTTTGTTTTAATCATGAATAGATATTTGATTTTTGATCATATGGACTATGTTCTTTTTTCTATTTATATGGCGTATTACATGTATTGATTTGTGTATATTGAACCAGCCTTACACCCATGGAATGAAGCCTACTTGGTTATGATGTATGATCTTTTCAATGATTTATTACATTCTTTTTGCTAGTATCTTGTTGAGAATATTCATATCTGTGTTTTCTAAAGAGATGGGACTATACTTTTCTTTTTTGGTTGAGTCCTTGTCTGATTTTGGAATCGAGATAATGCTAGTTTCCAGGAATGAATGTGGCAGTAGTCCTTCCCTCTCAATTTCATTAAGGAATTTGAGGAATATCAGAATTACATCTTCCCTGAAGTACTTATAGAATTCAGTGGTGAATCCACTGGGTACTGGTTTTTTCTTTTTTGGTAGATATTTTATTGCTTATTATTGGATTATTCAGGTTTTTAAAAAAATATCTTCTTGGTTCAGTTTTCATAATTTATATGTATCTAGGAAGCTATCCTTTTCTTCTGAATTCTCTAGTTTATTGGAGTTTAGGTTTTTGAAACAGTTACTAATAATTTTCTGGATTTTGGTACTACCTGTTGTGGTTTCTTTTTCAGTGCTAATTGCTTGGATAAGGGTCTTTTCTTTTTATTGATGATTGGCTAAGGTTTTGTCTAGTTTGCTTATTCTTTTGAAAAACCAGCTTTTTGATTCATTGATTTCTTGTAATTTTTTAAGTCATAATTTCATTAATTTTTGCTCTTATATAACTTTGGATTTCCCTTCTTATATAACTTTGGATTTGGATTTTTCTTGTTTTTCTGAAACCATGAAGTACCAACTTAGGTTGTTTATTTGGGTTGTTTGATGTGGGTATTATCAACTATAATCTCTCCTGGAACTGCTTTCATTGTGTCACATAGGTTTTACTATGTTTTATTGGCATTATTGTTTGATTCTAGGAACTGTCTAATTTCTTCTGTGATGTATTGATTATTCAAGAATGTTTTTTTAACCTCCATGTGTCTGAAGTTTCTGTTTTTTTTTTTTTTTAATTTCTAGTTTCATAGCACTATGCTCTGATCATAAGCATGGGATAATTTTGATTCTTTTGTATTTATTTAAGCCTGCTTTATGGGCTAGTATGTGTTGTGTTTTGGAGAACACTTTGTGTGCTGCTGAGAAGGATGTGTATTCTATTGCTGTTGGGTGGAACATTAGATATTTATTAAAGCCATTTTTTCAATGGTATTGTTCAATTCTGATACTTGTTTTTTGATTTTTTGTCTAGTTAACTATAATTAGTGATTAAGATCCCCTACTGTCATTGTGTTGATATTTATCTAATCTTTTATGTCCAAGAGTGTTTGTTTTATGAAATTGGGTACGTCAGTAGTTGGTGTATATATATATTTGTAAGCACTATCTCTTCTTGTTGCATTATTCCCTTAACATGTTATAATTTTCTTTGCCTGTTTTGATTTGTTTTGGCTTGAAGTCCATTTCCAAAGTAATGTTGATGGTACCAAGACAAATCAGATATAGGCATACATTAAAAACCAATTAATAGCAACAATTGTGCCACCCTGGCAGTAGCAATGAAATCAGCAACAATAGTGGAGTCAGAGAGAAACAGGCTATTGGCAAACCATAAGAATCAATTAAAGCTGCCAGTGTACTATCCTGGAAAAATAAAAAGAGATCTGCCATAATAATATAGACACAAAGACAAACATCTACTAAATGCAACAATTTATACCACCATTAACAATGGAAAAGAATCCAACAAAAATTGTATATATTTAATTAAATAGCTAACTATTAATAAAGCTTAATAATACTAATAAAAACTGAGATAGGAAATGGAAAAAAAAGTGAAATTTGAAAAATAAAGAAAAGGAAGATGAGGAGCAGGAGAGAAAAGTGAGCTGAAGGGTCCTTTTAATGAGTAAAAGAAAATTAATAGAATTTTAAAAACACTCAGAAAAGAACAAATGAGGAGAAGAATAAAAAAAAAAAAACAAAATAAAGGAAAAGTGAAAAGAAAAAAATGAAAAAAAAAACCCTAAAAACAAAACAAAACAAAAAAACAAAGAAAAAAACCCAATGATAAAAAAGAGAAATTATTCCAAAAAATTCCCCTGTTTGTAAATGAGGTCTGTAGTACTGAAATCTACTAGCTATAGGAGAGGGACAGCTAATCATGATTTAGTCTTATTTTGTTTCCACTCTCACGTTTTTGTGTGACTGCTGGATCTGCTCTGCCTTTTTGCTGGGAATGGTTGGTCAGCGTTGTCCTCTCTTTAGCTGTATTCCCTCCAGCAACCTCTAGTTTCTGTGTCCCTCAGTTTTCCCCAAGTCACTGCTTTCTCTGCCTAGTTTTATAGCCTGTGGGTTTGTGAGATCTTCCCCCATCCCAGTTCTCCCAGAGGTCCCTCTGTCCACACACCCCAGGCTATGGCAAGCGTCTACACTGAGGTATATCCTTGATCATACTGCAGATGGTGAGAGTAAACAGACCAGAGCTCTGTGCTTGGTGTAGGTAGCAGGGGACAAAGGTGGAGTCAAGCAGTCCACTGGACTTAATGCCTGCAGTTTCTGACCATGGCCTTCTGAAATCCACACCTGAAAGACCTGGCCTCTCCCCACAAACTGTGGCACCCTCATGTCTTTCCTGGCCTGAGTTTAAACTTCTTAGGGGATCTGTAGCTGGGCTGTGCCCTCTCCACCACAGTTTTCATCACTGCTTTTCTTGGGGTTGGTGCTGCCAGCCCAATCCACTGTTTCTTATTGGAGCTGATGACCCACTTCAGTCTTACCTTATGTTTATGGAGATAGAGATAGCAAGCCAGACTGCTTTATTCTTTTCTCTGCATTGTACTCAGTTTCTCCAGTTTCTCTGTGGTTTCTAGTTTTTCTGTTGCTTTTTCTTGATTTCCAGAGATCTTCCTTTTCTCTTCACTGTTTTCCAGGTGTCTGAATTCCAGGTCATAAAGAGACTGTAGCATGCCACCAGCCTTCACTCTACCACTTTCTCTTTGTCCCATTGTCTTTGTAAAGTAGACTTTAGTTTTGCAGACCTGTGCAGTAAACACAGGGATCACTCATACAGTTGTTCTCCCCTCTTTGTTGCTATTCTTTTGCTTCGCTTCCTAACCAACATGAAGTGAATTCCTTGTCCCACCACACCTCTTCACCAGGATGTACTTGCCTTGGAACCAGCTGATTATGGACTGAAACCTCTGAAACCATGGGGCTGATTCAACTTTTCCTCCTTTCAGTTGTGGTTGTTAGGCTGTCCCAGTGATGGAGAAGATGACCAGTATAGGCATGTTAAGCACATGCTTTACAGCTGAGCTCCTCTCCCAACACAAGAATTGGAAAATTTGATCAGCCTTTGGTGGGTCTTAGTTTTCAATTTCGGTTGTATGCAAATTATTGATAATATTTGATCTTTTATGGTATGATGCATCCTTTGTCACTCTTTCAATGATGTACTTTCTCTGGTTAGTAACCTATTACAGCAGAAGTGTCACATCTGGAGTATAGATCCGGCAATATGCTTTACTCGGTTTGCCAAAGTAAATGCCCAGCTCTAGAAATATGTACTTAGATAAGGATTGAACTGGACCTCCAGTGGCTCAGTCAAACTGATCCAAAAGGCTAACTATTGTACCAGCAGTATAAAATTGAAAGGCACACTGAGAAGCCTAGCAATTGAGGGTAAATGCATTTTAATATGATACTTAAAAAGATAAATATTAACACAAAAATCCACAATAGACAGCATGTTGAAATTTTTTAAGGCAATACTTATTCACTTATACTTATATTTGTTTTAGTCAATGCTTACATTGTTTATGTCGTATTATTTAGAATTTTGACATTTTGTGCATCACATAAAACATAGAAATGCTCTCAATTCTTTAGTGCAATGCTTGACATATAGTCGGTCTGTAAATATTTTCTATCAGTTATGATTTAATTCTCCCACGACACCACAAAGAAAGAATTAGAAAAACTGAGTGATAGTATTTGGACTTCAAATTCTAAAGTTATGTAATAATCCTATTCAGCAGTTTGTCTACTCACCAACAAATATTTGTAACGTGTTTTGTCTTAATCATAGACTGTTTTAAAGTGATATCTTGTGATTTATTATACTTTAAGCATAATTTTGAACACTTTTCAAAATTCAGATAGTTTCTAAAAACCTCCTTATATAATCTCAGAACTTGCTGTATTTTTAGCTATTCTGGGGTATCTCTCATTTCTTAGTTGACGTATTCATATGGTAGACTAATTTCCTCCTCTCCTTTCAGGATCTTTTTGCAATGTCTACTTCCTGACTGGAAGATAACATGTTTATTCTAAAAGTCTGATTTTTTTGAGATTGTAAGTCTCATTTTTCAGAGTTCATTTCATGTAGGACATGATCTTGAACTTACTCAACATGACATTTGGATGTAAATGCTCCTAAGAAATGAGCATCATTTTGTTTATGCATTGGCATGGAGACTCTTGTTGATCAATACAGTCTTGGATGAAAGCAGAGAACATTCACCTTTCTCTTCCACACACTGCTATTTGAGAGTATTAAAGGTTGGAGAAGGAAGCACTATGTAAGTGGATGTTAAAGTACATCATGGTCACTAGACAAATATTTTAAAGAGATTTTAATAAATATAGAAATGGATGCTGGGCATGGTCACACATGCCTGTAATCCCAGTACCTGGGAGATTGAGGAAGGAAGATTGCTGTGAGTTTAAGGCCAGCCTAGGCTGTAAAGTGAGTTCAAGGTCAGCCTAAACTACATAGCAAAACCCTGCATCAAAACGACAAAAAAAGTTATAGAAATAGAAGACATAATCATGTACTTAGTTTAACATTAAAAAGTAAAAATAAATAAACTCAAATAGTAGTTATGAAAAAGATAATCATGCATTTAGTTTACCATTGAAAATCATAACAAATGTAACCAAATTCATACTTATTCAAACACAAAGAGAAAATAGTTATGAAGTTGTGATTAACTGACAAATCTTTTAATCCGTATTTAAAATGTTAGCTGGATTTTTGTTAAATGTTTTTATTACCAGACTTCTAATACCCAGAAGTAAATATGTGGTTCTTCTTCATGCAAGAAAGTAGAGGAAGAACAAGAAATGTTCTCCTTCCTCACCTCAGTTCTTAAACATGGGCATAGCTGCAGTGGGTGAATAGTAGCAGAGAGAGAGAGAAAAGGGAAACCCAGAAATGAAATTTGAGCAAAGAAAGAAGTAGAAAGTTAAGAGGAAGAGATTCAAGGAGAAATATACAATAGAGAGAAAGCAGAGAGTAAAAGGCAGTTGTGAGGGAGGAACCAGAGAAAGGAATCTGTCTCTTCCTCCTTTTCATGTGCCATCTGAAGGTAACATAAAGGTGTCAGAGGCTTATCATTGGCAGTGGAAACATGTCTGATGCATTATTTACTATACGAGAGCCCTGTAACAGGGTTGTGTGAAGAGGGGGAATAATTTGGGCGTGTTGCCACCATGATGATTTCATTAGAAAAATTCCTTCTTTTTAGTTTTCTTGTCCCTACAATAAAGTGCACAAATTGGAACTAAATATTTATCTCAGACAAATGGCAAGATCTTTGAGGAAACCGCCTGAGAATTAAGGCCTGTAGCACCCTTTTTATTCTCACTGCCCTTATTTTCTCTTGATCTTTCCAATTTTTCTGACATATATTTTGCTGAGAACTGCTTAAGGTATGTTTTCTAAATCTGTGGTAAAATGCAAAATATTTTCTGAAGAGGAAAAAAAAATCACTACTCTCAACTTTACCTGAGGATTTGGTATCTAAATTTTTCTCTATTTTTATCAGCCTCACCAAGGACTTGAATTTATTATTACTATTATTGTTAGGTACCGGGGATCGAACCCAAGACCACGCACTTACAAGGCAGGCACTTATGTTGCTGAGCTAAATCCCAAATCTCAAATATTTCTTGAATAGGCAATTTTCTAAGGTTCCTTGACTGAGTGGTGAGGAGGGAATGTTTTTCTTGTTGACAATAATTGTTTTGGCTCTGGAGAGAATCGAAAGATAGAGTATTTCTTAGCATCTCACGTAGCATCTAGTCACGTGCTTTGTTTATGGAGGGTTCTTGGTAAAAACAAAATTAATAGGTTAAGGGTATTTTTTTTTTTTTTTTGTACCAGGGATTGAACTCACGACCTGGAGTTTTTCAGGAGGCTCTTATGTCACTGAGCTAAATCCCCAGTCCTTTAAGGTCTTTTTTAGACAACGTGTGTAGGAATTTTTCTATCTTATTATGAGAATGGTGGACCTGCAGATTAAATTATGGATCTACTATGTTTTATATTTGAGTTATACTTCTGGCTTTATCTCTTTAAATTGGTTTGTATCTTCATCAAACCACTATAAGCACATGGTTAAAAAAATGGAACAGAGCCGGGGATTTAGCTCAGTGGCACCAGCAATTACCTGGCAAGTGCGAGGTCATGAGTTTGATCCCGGGTACCGATCCCACCCCCCAAAAAAAAGGCAAGCAGAAAATGCTTATAAAAAGTTTAGCGGCATCCTGGCTTGTATTTACCACGCTTGATTCCTATTCACTTCTGTACCTTATTAACTGTTTCACCTCCTTATTTTTAAGTAATAGGTTTGTATTAACTTGACAGTTTTTTTTTTCTCACTTTCTACGCCGATGACTTCTTGCTGTGGATGGCTGAGCTTTAGCTTTCCTTATTATCCAATGCTTCCCTCTTCTGTTTCTTCCTCCTTGTTCTAATACAGGCAATACCCCAGTGGTAGTTAAATCAACATGTAGAAGTTTTTAAAACATTCTTTTAATGGTTGTACTACTCTTTGCTCTATCAAGTATATTTCTGATAATTTACTTTAAGATCATAATCAGCTGGGGATTTAGCTCAGTGGTATAAGCTCTTGCCTGGGAAGTGTGAGGTCATGAGTTCAATCTCCAGTACCAAAAAAAAAAAAATTATAATCAGAGGTGTGTACAAAAGATTTACATATATGAGTGCTTGCTATAGTCTATCAGTAATTATGAAAATGCAGACTAGTCTGAAAACTAGCACTAAGAATTTTTTGTTGTTGTTAAAAAAATCTACCGGGGCATAATGTCATATACCTGTCATTTGGCAGGGATGTGGGAACAGGTTAGCTGAGATAGGATGGCTTGATCCCAGGAGTTTAATGACAGCCTGCAACACCAGCTCAAAAGAGAGAAAAGAGAAAGAGAATCTATTATCACCTATTCATATGTTATATTGTACAAAACAGTATTATTTAAGACTGTTGATAAGATAGTTGATGGTACAAAAAGAAAAGAGGGTAATAAAAGGTAATAAAACAGTTAACAATATAACGGATACCAAATTTTGATTAGAAAAAGAGAAATGGTAAAAATGTATATGTAGGAAGACATAAAAGATTATATACTAATGTCGAGATGTCTTTTTTTCTGTTCTTATTGAAAAGTAATTTTGTTTTTCTACTTAGATATTTTCTGATTTATCCAAAATGAGTCATATTGGTAAATCATATTCTAAAAGGATTGTACTTTTACAGTACCAACAGCCATTTACAAACCAGTAGCTTTATTGTATTTTCAACACTACTTAGTGTGGTACTTTTATTTTTTAAATTCTTGATTTTAGTTGTGCTCTTATTTATATTTGGACATATTTGTGAAGTTTTGACGCTATTTAAATGTGTTTACTTTTCACTATATTTTATAGGAAGACACATATATGTCATGTAATATATGTGCTAATTTAATTGACAAAATTGTACTTACTCTCAGTATTCTTTGTGTAATGTTTCTTAGTTTTGTTTTCTTATGCATTGACTGTCTTGTGAATATTATGCATCCATATCCTTCACAGATTAGTAGATTTTAACAGATGGTGGCAGAGACTATTTTAACTGTGAGCAGAGACATGGAACAATAAAATTGTGGAATGGGTTTGTAAGACAGCCATTCTACTGTGGTAGGATTATGGTGTCCACATAGAATAAGCAGGATATTTAAATTTTTTATTTATTATTTTAATTGTACAAATTTATGGGGCATGGTGCCATAATCTGAGACAAATATCCAGTGTGTAATGCTCAAGTAAGCATAGTTAATATTTCTACCTCCTTAAACATTTAAAAAAATAAAAAATAAATGTACACAATTAATGGAGTGCATTTATACCATATATATGCTCTGCTGTAGAGATTTTGATCCCTGCTTGTCTTTTCCTGTCTCCTAAAAAAATCTTCTGTCCACAACTCTGCCTTTAGAGTCTGTTCCTTGAATTTGTGTCCTTCCCATTTCCAAATGACTGAGTCTCAGCTGACTGGAATAGGATGAGCATCTGAGATAAGCACAGACAACCCAGAGGCCATTCTGTGACATGTCTATGACTCATCATGAAAAGATGGGATGGGCCATGTGGACTCTTTAGAGCTGGGAGTAGGAGAATCAGGAGACTGAGCCAATGAGGAGAGGGAGCCGGAGCCATAAGGATGAGTTGAGTTCCCAAGGTTGTAAAGGTACCAGAAGTGGCGGAGTTGTTCTCGGTGCTAACCGAAACTTGGCGGGAATGGAAACTGAGTAACTGCAGCAAGTCAGGAAGTAAGGAGAAGGGAAACTGAAGAGAAACAGCAACTGTGACGGCGAGAGAGAGTAGTTAAATTTAGAGCTTCCCTGTTTTCTGCCAGTAGTTAATTGATTAATGAATATCTTTTCTTTTTTTTTTTCTTTTTTTAACTTTTACAGAGCCAGTCCCCTCAAACTTTTGGCAAGCAGGATCATATTATGAAGAAGTTTGCTAGAGCAAGACATTTGTAATTTGTAAGACAAGATATAAATATTAACTTTTTTTATCTTAAAGAGGGTAAAACAAGTCAGAACAAAGCAGATCAGAAGAAAACAATGTAAGTGATACAGATTTCAAAGCAAGATAACAGGAGATCAACACTGGCTACCATAATGTCTCTTATTTTCTTCTAAATAGTTGTCTGTGTCTTCACACACAATGAATTCGTACAAAACAATCAGCAATGGATTTCATAATGTCTGTTTTTCTTCAAAGTAGCTGTTCATTTCATCACACATAATATAATCGATTCTCGTAAACTGTTTAGGAAAATTTCTAGGCATGTATAAGCCTCTACATGTATACCTGGATCCCTGTGTTAGAAGGAAAAACAAAACAAAACAGATTACTAGAAAAACAAGAAACAAAAAATAAATAACAATAGCAAAGAGCCCAAAAACAATGATGATATAAGCCTGCAAAATAAGGTAACAATTTTTGAAATGAAGACTAATATACACTATGACTATATTATGTGAAGATTAATCTAGTAGTACTATGTAGGAGAGATACAGAAACTGCTTTGGGAAGTTATTACAGTAAAATATGTGGGAGGTAATTAAAGCTTTGAACTCAGGCTATGGCAGAAGGGATATAAATGAGTGAATGGATGTAAAATGGGAGGAAGCCAGAGTCAACAACACATGAGCATTTATTGGATTTAGGGGAGATGGAAAAGAATTAAATTGGAGCTGAGATTTTAAGTTGTGGGAATTGGAAGTTGGTAATAGCATTGAGAGAAATAGGGAAGTTAAGAGCTTGGGTTGTTTTGGTTTGTAGAAAGCCTGACAGCTGTTTAGTTCTGTGTTGGCTGAGTTTCAAGTGATGATAGAAAATATTATTTCATGTAGCTTGAATAATTTTTTTTGAGTTATTATTACCCTGTTCCTGCCCCTGAATGATGGAGGTGGGTGGCTGAGGTACAACAATGATTGCAATATGGTTTATGCCTTTGAAGAATGCATACTTTTATGGGGGAAGTTGTCTGTCAGGTAGAGGTGTATGTGCCGAGTTTAGATAAGGGGAACTTTGGGCTGGAGATCTAGATGTTAGTGGAGTCCTGAAAAACTGAAGTGTCCAAGAATAGAGTGGGTGGGGGTGTAAAAGAAGGACCAAGGGTAAAACCAAGGGGGAATACCTCATGTCATAGGGCAGGAAAAGGGAGGAGGACCAGAGGAGACACAACCAAGGCAGGCTCGGGAGAAACAGGATAGCACAGAGTCAAAAACTAAAACAACCAAAAACTCCAAAGAAACCCCAAAAACAAAAAAGGAAGGAAAGAGATACAAAACCATCAGTAACGTTAAATGCTGCAGAAAGCTTGAGAGACTGTAGTTGGTTTGGTGTGTGGGAGGCCATTTGTGATTCTAGAAGGAGCTGGTAATTAAGGAGCTGGTGAGGAAATCTAGAAAGCACATGGAAACTGCTCTTATAATTTGAATGTTGAAGGAATAGTAAGTGGAGAAACCTGAGAGGGCTGTAAAGTTTTTTGTTTATCAGTTTTAAAGATGTGGCCTACTTAGGAAGAAGAACAGAAAGATCAGGAGAGAGCAAGGATTCAAGAAAGAGCTGAAGGAGCAAGGAAGTAAAAAACTAGGGGTGTTTTTGAACAAAAGTGAAGCTAAAGGAGATAAACTTGCTAAAAGGACAGACATTGTATCCAGGAGCCAAGGATGGAAAGGAGGAATGCAATGTATAGTACAGAGGAATTCAGAAAGGAAGGAAAAAGAAAAAAATCCCTCACACAGCTTCTATTTTCTCAGAAAAGTGGTAACCTGGAGGTAAAGTCTTGTGACTGGGGATTTTAGTAACCTAGAGGAAGAGAAAGTTTTGAAAGGCCACTAAAGAGAATGGAACAGAGAGTTAATAAAAGGTGAACAAGAGGTTTTTAGAGTGATAAGAAAGAGACAAATAAAGATGAGAGTTGAATGCTGAATCAAGAAAATGAAACCTATTTCAAGCAATAGGATTTTAGGTTCCTTTCTCCCACAACCTCAACTATTTTCCTAATAAATAATTTAATTCCAGAACAATTAAGTGACTTGTTTATGAATTTGTTAAAGATCTGTTCTCCTTCATTCTGAATTAGATGTGACAATTGATTATAAAGTTATTTTTAGGAATTGGCTAAATCTGACTGGATTTGGAAAATATAAAATTGACCCAACAAAAAGATCAATGCTTGTGCATATTGATTACACATAATACTTGGACTGTGAATCACATGAAATGATTCAGGAATATTCTCTAAATTATAGTGTCTTTTCTGGGTAAGAATATTTTGTAAAGTATTTAAATAACTATGAAAATGTGCATATATGTTTAAATGTCTGATTTATACAAAATATGTGCCAATTCCCTTTCATCTAAAAACAACCCAGTCATCAGAGTGTCCATTCTGTAATGAAAGCCTAATTTGCCATGTGAAAGTTACATTTGTGGAAGATTATGTGAAACTTTGCCCACTTACAAATAATCAATCATTTCTGGTAATGGAATAAGAACGTTATTTAAAGTGTTCTTAAAAGTAATTTATTCTCAGATCTGATGGGTTAGTTCCTTAAATTTCAGTAAGTCAACTTAAAGATGAAGCTTTGAACTTCTGAAGAATCATTTTTTGCAGAGTTCTAGCAAAGGCTGAATTCCCTTAGAGGTCATGGTGAAGCAATATTTTCATTCGCCACTGTGGGAAGATCAAATAGTAACTTTACACTGAATGTACAGTGATCATTACGGGCAAGTACAATGATCACAACTCTTCTGTATCATTTCTACATGTGGCAATGCAATTTTAGTAGTTATAGAACAAACAACTGCTCTGATAATAGGTAGAATATTATTATTCCTGGCAGACAAGCCTCTAGACAACCGTCTTCCCTCCACCTTTTTGGTTGTTGAAAGTAAATAGAAAGTGATTCCAGAAAAAAGAGGAACGTCTTGTTAGACTGTCTGTGTTTTTGAAGCACATTGTAATTGTTGGTTATTCTTCATCATGTTGTGACAGCAGATGGGCATCCCATCCGTGGTGTCCATAGGCGTCAGCAAGAGGTGGGGTCGGCGATTGTTCCGGCTCTTGCCCAGGAGATGAAAAAGAATGACTGGTTTTTTTTTTTTTTTTTTTTGGCTAAATGCCACAGAGGCCTCAGGAGAGCCCTTCATACTGAACTGGTTTTGAAACCTTTTAACACTTTTGTGAACTGGCAGACCCTGGGCTCAGAGTAGAGGCAATGCTAGTGATGCACCCACCTCTTTACTGGAGTGTGTATGTGCATGTGTCCACTCTTGCTGTAGTCCACACTTATAACCTATC
Organism: Hydrochoerus hydrochaeris; assembly: GCA_004027455.1. Lineage (NCBI taxonomy): Eukaryota > Metazoa > Chordata > Mammalia > Rodentia > Hydrochaeridae > Hydrochoerus > Hydrochoerus hydrochaeris. Next base: position 225,409 of record PVLA01002555.1, on the reverse strand, counting down.
TCTCTGGTCTCACTGAGGAAGGGTGTCACACATTTCAGAGTCACTCCTGATCAAGGAACCTAGCCTCCTAGCTGAAGCATTGGGCAACCTTTTGGATGAAGTCTTGATTCAGCAGGCCAGGCTCCCTGTGATGTCCCTGTTTTTAAGTCCACGTTCTAAAGCGAATGTCCTGCTTCACACTGTGTCTGAAGTGTGCTCACTTTTCATGTTAGCTTCCCTCTAAATCTGCTCCAGAACACTCTTAATGTGCTTTGCCTTTCTGCCACCAAAGTATTCTTCTCCCTAGCTATGTGCCTTCCTATCTGCCAGAAATTCTACACAGTGCTCCCATAGACAGGTAATGGTCCTCTTTTTTCATTTTTTATTGGTATATATTTGGCATACATAATGATCACATTCACCATAGAGAATTTATACCTGTACATA